>APFE031450249.1:209119-266880 GCA_000404065.3 Pinus taeda | reverse complement strand
TTGTTGATCCAAATATCATGTATCTGTTATATGTAAATGTTTGTTAAAGACAGCATGCAGCGCAGAGGAAGATTCTGATGATGATGGAGAGATGAATGCTCTACCAGCGAAGAAATCACGAAGGAAATAGGCTCCAGGATCTTGTTTTTTTTAAAGAAATTGGGATTTTGGGCAACCCCCAAAATCTCATTTTCATCATTTTCGCAAGATTGAACCGTATTTCTTAAAGAATTTAATCTGGCATTTTCAAACTGGAAGTAAGATACATATTCGCAAAGATCGCTTCAAATGCAGTGCTGAAGAGTTAAATATTCCTAAATCCTTACTAAATTCTTTCATAGAAGAGGCATGTTTTATTGGGACAGTTTGATTGCCGACTGGCAAGGCCCCATCCCACTGTGAAAAGAAGTTGTCGATTTGCAGATGCCACAGGAGATTGCACATCAATGGGTTCGCATTAGGACAGGTCTTCGGAACTGTGGCATTTTTCGTTCAGGTGTTTCTGACTATCTAACATGGAACATTTCGAAAGAAGTAAATGTTGTGAGAGTAAAAGAAGTTTATCAACATATGATATTGAAGCAGACTCCTTGCATCCCTGTTTTTCCTCAGATTTTCTGGAAGGATGGCTGCCCATCGAAAATGATCCTATTTGCTTGGCTTGCTTTTCACAACAGAAATTTAACATGGGAGAATTTAATGAAAAGAGGACGGCACAGGCCAAATATTTGCTCATTATGCAGATCGGACGAGGAAAGTAATGTTCATTTATTTATAAAATGTAAAAAAACAAAGCAGATATGGTTGGCATTAGAAAAAGATTATGGTTTTCAGCAATGCTCTCAGGATTTAATTTATGAATGGATTCTATGGTATAGCAGACAGAAAGAAACATGGCGAAGGATTTTTATCCTTTCCCTGTGGAACATTTGGAAGTGGCGCAACTTCAACATCTCTAAAGGCTCTAATTCCTCATGCTCGGAAATCATAGATAGGATTTCTGCTAATTTTGATGCCCTCCCACAGAAGTCTACTAATCAAAAAAAGGTTGTTTCCGAATTGCAATCAACGGAATGCTCAACTTTCCCATTAGCGTTCTTCAACGGAGCTGAACAGCTGGGTGTATGTGGATGTGGTTTTATCATTATGATGAACGAAAACACTCATTTCTCCATCCACTGGAACGGAGGTTTTGGCTCCAACAACAAGGCGGAGGCTATGGCTCTTGCTAGACTCTTAAAATTTTGTCTTTTCCTTGATATTCAACAGGTATCAGTATTTGGAGATTTGAAACTTATGGTCGATTTCGTATCAAGGAAAAATCACATTTTACTGCCTCACCTGACTGGCTGGATGGATAGGATCAATTATTTCTAGGGCTGCATGGTCGGAAGTTCTATTGGTCACATCTGTAGGGACAAAAATATGAAAGTTGGTGCTCTTTCTAAATTGGGCCTCCTATCTTCTCCAGGTTTATGGTATTTACAGATTTTCAATGAGGGAGAAACCTTTCAGATCCACGAATTTGCTCTCCAGGATTTCTAGTCTCGGTTGGTCTTCATGTCTTTCTGCATATGTATTTTGTGATTTTGCATATAGCCTCTCTATATTTTGTGAATCATGATATTTTGTAGTGCTATCAGAGCTAGCTTAATTAATTGTTGAACATCATTAGATAGATATGCCCACATGCAGATCCTTTTATGACCAAATTTTTTTGACCAAAGGTTATTTTGGGTCATCTCAGATGTAATTATTATAGAAATCTTATATCTCCATACAATTATTAATGCTTTTTCATTCTGAAAAAAAATAAATAATAAATAAAATATATATATATATATATATAAATATATATATATATATATATATATGATCTGGTGAAATCACAACATTCTTCAATCCGTACAACCATCAACTCCCAAATTTGTCGTTGTATTATACGGTAAAATGTCATTTCAACAGTCTTCTATCCACAAGAATGGGTGCATACAAATAAGTGTGTTCTTTTAAGGAGAATCTTTTATTATATTCTCAATTCGTATTTAATTAAGGGCATAACATAAAAACCATAATTTTTTTGTTATGACAATTAGAATATCGCAATATCCCAAATATTATAAAGGGAAAATAATACTAAGTAATAAATTAAAAAGCTTAAGAATGTATTTATTATTTATAAAAGTGAAAGGGAGAACCATATTATCATATTATTATATCACCTAGGGTCAAAAGGGAAAAAAGGTAATTACAAAGTTATTATTATATCCCAGGTAATTACAAGTTGATTATTTAGTTAGTGAACTTTTAGTGGCTAAGGTTATATATTATAAAATAAAATGAAAGAGAAAAAAAAGGTATTATTAAAAAAAAAAGGAAATATAAGAAATAGGATTATTGAACGAAGAAGTTTTGAAAAGGAAAAGAAAGTTGAAGTAAGAAGAGTGAAGGGAAATTCTAAGTCAAAAAACATAAAAGGATAATTAGTAAAGGATTCAATACTAGTTGACGGAATAAAGTTTTGAAGGTTTATTAAAGAGAAAATAATATTTTATTATAAAAAAGGGGGCTACTTTTAAAAACCTGTTGGACACGTAATCCTCAATGGGTTAGTGTGGAAGTCGAATGGACAAAAGGAGTCCAAGAGACCTTGGAATGTGAAACCCAACGGTCACCACATGTACTATAAATGTAAATCATTTATTAATAAAATTGTACTCTCATGATTTATCATTCAGATTATTCTTTCTCCCATGTGTGTTTAACATGGTATCAGAGCGGGCGATTGCTGGTCCTGCTCCAATTTGAGCCACTTGTTTTGTGGGCTCTATATATATGTCAGTTCTGCCCATTACCTGAAATGCTCCATTAATTCATTGTCTGCCATAAATCTGCTGCCTCTTCTACCTGACCTCTGGCACTGTATACGCTGCACCTGACTCTAGCTATTTTAAGACTCTCTTCTGCGTTACTTGACCTTTGTCTGCCATTATCTGCGCTCTCTGTCCATAAACACTCCATTTAAAAGCGTTGCTCCAGACAAAACCTGCATACATAAAATTATCATTTTCACTCTTCTTGTCATCTCTGCAAGAAATGAATAAGCATTACAGGTTTTACATTACAAGCTTATCGAATTATGTGTCATTGTTTCTCCTCAAAGATTCTTTTGTTCATCGCTAAAAGACATACCACAATCGAATATCCAGAAATTCATCAATTTCAGTGATTGTTGTACTGTCCATTTCCCATGTTGGTCGACACTTGTCTTTAATTCTTTGTTTCAAATAAATAAGTCATGAAGAAGGGCTCGATCCTACATTGTGAAGAGCACAAACCTGGTCGCTGCTAGTGGTGAATGCACTGAGATTGGCTACATTGGTGGGGGTCGTGAGGATGTTTATCCTAGAGCTCGACAGACAAGGCTATGTCTCTCCATAAAGGAGCCGAGGCATTATATTATATTTGAATGTTGCGCTGACACGATTGGTTGTTGAATGCCATAAATATGGAATACAAAAGTTCGAAGACAGTGCATTGAAGAGATCAGAGTATGGTGGAATGTCATTGCTCGTTCAAATTGGTGCATGGTATCCTGCGTTAATGGTATCTTTGAAAGGTTTGTGCCAAGCGATGGAACCACACATAGGATAAATTTTCTCAAAGTGCTTTTCTTGTGACGTGAACCCTAGAATTTATGCAGTTGTATCTCTGTGTTGGAATGCCACTCTATCTCTGCTAGCACATCTCTGTGTGTATTATTAAATGTCGTGAACGATTAGTTGAGTCCTTAAGTTCGTTGGACATTGTTGCATGATACTCCTCGAAAACGTCTCTGTATGTAGTAGCTAAAATATCTCCCATTATCTATGCGTTATTATCATCGAATTCGCCCGAGTTGCATTTCTTGTTGGTGGAATTACAGTGATGCGTTCAACCATTGACTGCACCTGTTCATTATTATCCTCCCTTCGCTCATTGTTGGTATGTTTTTGGGTGTAACGTCTCTCTGCTTTTACAGAAGAAGAGCGTTTGGTGTCAGAGCATTTGATGAATGCCCAGCTCCCACGTATTATTTGCATTAAACCGCTTGGTATTTCCTACCCATACCACCATATATTCATTTCTCAGTGACTGTTCCAAACCAAGTTTCGTTTGTCCCTTTGTCTTCTCTTCAATCTCTGACGCTGCTACTGACTAAATCTGTTGATTAAATCATCCACTAAATCTGGAGCAAAGAGTTTGGGACTCTCTGCAGCTTTATTGGCCGTATTTGTGAGCTCGGTCTTGGTATCAGAGGGAACACTAACGTGCAAACAAACGAGAGAATTGCTAGATATGCAACCCCATCCTGAAGGAGGGTTTTTCAAAGAGACATCGAGAGACACCTCTGTGGCCCTTTCTAAATCTATTCTTCTGCCTTAGTAGAAAGTCGATAGACCCATAAGCACTGCGATTTTATTTTTTCTACCATCTGGAAGCGTGTCCCATTTGCATCGTATTCCTTGCGCCGAAACGTGGCATTTCTACCTGGGAGAGCCTCTCACAATCTTGGTATCAGTTGAAAGCCATTACAGCATGGGCATTGAATGGTGAACTGCAGGCTTTAAACAATGGTCGAAAATGTGCGTGTTTTATGTTCGTTGTTTTAGTTTTCCAAACTGGTCGTTCTCGCAGCTAGCAGAACAGAAAATCCAAATTGCATCGAATCAAATTCTGCAATAAAGGCAAGGACTATTATGTTATCTTTAAGCGGAGTTCATGTTTGTTTTCCTCATTTTGTAGATTCTTTAATTTTATTCGGCATCAAGCCTGGGATTACTGAATACACAATACAAATTAACACCTCTATGGACATTATGTACTCGTGCCAATTCCAAATAATTTGAAGAGAATCCATTTATGTTGTTTCTGCACTTCGCAAGTTGTTTTCAGAAAATTGAGTTGTTTGTAGCATGAGTTTGGCCAAAATAACTTCCATGAGAAGGTTCTTACTCCAAGGGAATTGTGGGGAGCAATCTGCAATGCTCGTAAAAATGGCAGTGAGAAAATGAACTGTTTCTTCAGCTTATGTTGACCGGGCAGGTAAATCTCAGCCCATGCCTTTTATTTTGATGACAGTAACCATAATATTATATCAACAATATTGTTGTCTCCGAATTGCTGCAGCGGCGTGCCCATTGTGATATTGTATAATAAGACATAAGAGAAATATTGAGTTCAAAGATCGAATATCAACTTATTAAATATGCCATTGTTCGCTGAAGTCTCCAAGGACAAGTTCTTTGATGAAAATAAATAGTTTTCCCTTTCTAATATTGTTGACTGAGTTTATCTCTTGGAGGGGCGAATTAATATTCTCTAGCTAGCCAAAATATCTCCAGTTGGTGTGTGCCTGGACTTATAAAAGCAACATTTTTTCCTTGTGGCTCAAGTTTATTATGATAGCACTGTCTTGCACCGAGTTACTACACATTTATTAGCTCATGAAGGGTTTTTCTGAAATGGTCGAAGTGTGACATCAGTTATGGGCGTGTTTTCCCTATACCAAAGGCATATATATCCTCTATTTAACAGTTCATGTTCCTCTCTTCATCCCTAGACTGATATATATTATATTTGTCCGATTTATATGGCTGATTAGATTCATGTGGCCTCAACCTTGAGAGCTAAGTCATTATCTGTGTACCAGGGCAACGTATTTCTGTAATATAGCACTGGAGATTATTATTTGCAAGTGTTGTTGCTCCAGTTGTGGCATTGAATTTAAAACTCATTATGGTTTTTGTGTTCAGTATTGAAGTTCCCATAGAGTATTAAAGTATATAGAAGTTATCACCTTATTCCAAAAGTTGTATGATTTTACCATTCAGCCAAAACTTGGTGCAAATCGAAAGAGGAGCAACTTCTAATATCTTTGAAAAAAAGGTTAAAATAATTGTATTTAACAGAGTTTGATTTGTTGATAAAATGGGAAAACTTTATGGAGTATTAGAGTTACTGAACACACTAATACATTCTAGTGTCGAAAACATAGTCAACATCAACAAAGACACTCTCTGTGACATTCAGAGCTGCCTGTGTAATGCACAGGAAAAGATCGATTTTTTGCAGCTTGAATCACAGCTACAGCAAGAAGAGCTACATCAAAATAGACATCATTCTGAACCTGTTTTTGTTCAAAACATTGAGACAACCACCCATCAACAGCAAGTCAATAATGTTACAGTTCATTCAAATAAAGCAGTAGTTGTACATGCAGATGCAGAAACTCAGTCTGCACTTCCCAAGCCCATCATCAGACCTTGGGAACAGCTTGTCCACAACAAGCACAGAACTGGTCTCGGATATGACAAGGACTTATCCTTTCATATTCTAGACTACTCAAAGCCCATTCAGTCTCAAAGTGCTGGATTCATTCATGACAGTTCACCTACTCCTCATGACAGTTCACCTCCAAATGTTCTAGATTCTTCCCCTCTTCCACAGCAACAACAACAACAACAGATTGTGAAATGCCAACACTGTGATCGAGTTGGCCATTTGAAAGATCATTGTTTTGATCTTCATCCATGTAAGCATTGTCATAAAACCACTCATTCTTCAAACAAATGCTTCAGGAACAAACGTCCTGTGAGAACAAAGATTCATCTTGGATGGATCGCTTCTTGGCAATGGGCATCAACAGCCAAGAAGATATTCCAAACACATGTCAGAACTTGTTCCAGAGTATCGAACAATCTTGCAGTTGAGTTTTCTCCATCATCTCACCTTGTATCTGACAGGGGGGGTAATGATGGTCATCTACAAGCTTCAAAGTCACATCAAGCAAGCCTGAGCCACAACCTGCCACACTAGTTTTCGAGTTGTAGCCAGAAAAAAAGATGCCTGTGAACATGCCTTCAGTTGGTAACCTGGGACACTTCCTTTAGCAGAAGACTTCAACTTCTTGCCAATTTCGGAAGAATTCCAAGAACAAAAATTGAACACACTTCCTCTAGCAGAAGACTCTAGCTTCTTGCCAGTTTTGGAAGAGTTCCAAGAATTGCATTAAGCATTCCAGATTTGTAGAATTGAGGCTTCTGTGATCCATCATATTTGTAAAAAGAGCTTTGGCGAAAATCACATAAAAAGATTATTGTCGACGCGTTTCGAACCAACTAGTGTGGTTCATCGTCAGGACAAGTTGAAGAAACAGATCAGGCGTTGTTGGTCATCCTTAAACCATCACAGGTTGAGACTTCCCTTTTCAGGTTGAATTTCTCCCTTTTATGTGGGGTGAGACCTCCCTTTCATGGTTGAAGGTTTCCCTCTTCAAAACAATAGGAGCACTTCCTCTAGCAGAAGACTTCAGCTTCTTGCTAGTTTTGGAAGAGTTCCAGGAACTGCACTAAGCGTTCCAGTGTTGGTGGTCATCCTTAAACCACCACCCTTTATACCAACATTTCAGAGAGCACATTCATGCTAGTGCTGCCATGCATTTTTGCACATTTTGTATTACAGCTCTCTTCTTGGACTCATACATAACCCTTCAGATTAAGGGGGGGATGTTGGACACCTAATCCTCAATGGGTTAGCGTGGAAGCCGAATGGACAAAAGGAGTCCAAGAGACCTTGGGATGTGAAACCCAACGGTCACCACATGTACTATAAATGTAAATCATTTGTTAATAAAATTGTACTCTCATGATTTATCATTCAGATTATTCTTTCTCCCATGTGCGTTTAACAAAACCTAAGTTCATCCCAAATAAGCAAAATGGAGCCTGATACAGAAATAAAGGCTAGAAGATTTCCAAAAACTAAATATAACTATGCTTCAGTGCTATTTAGAATAAAAGGGTCTATTGCAAGAAAAGATATTACTATCGCTATCTCTCCAACTGAAAATAAAAATTATATAAAACCTAAAATCGCAAACCAATTAGTGATTCCCAAGTCAAATATAATTGAAAATTTTGACTATTTTAACAACAAAATATATGGCATAAGCAATTTACAATTAAATTTTGGAGATTATACATTCATATCACAATTCTCAGTTCAAACACTATGGAGTGATCAAGGTGACATTATTTTAAGTTCACCCTCGATGGAAACCCTTGATTCCTTCATCCTGAATATGAAAAAGAAGCTTTTGACGTTTACTTACAAAAAGAAAAAAATAACATTGCAGGATGTCACCGTGAAGCCAAATTTAGTAACACCGAAAGACATACAAGACATTTCAAAAGTAATTTTTCAAGAAGGTAAAAAAGTATTACAAAATATGAAAAATGAAATTGACAAAATCATTGTTGAAAGAAATGAAGAAGTCTTGCGACTTACGAATCATAGTGAAAAATTACTAACACAAATTAAAAAGATTAAGAAAGACAAGAAGTCGTTAAAAGACAAGTTAGAACATTGTATTAAAGAGGAAGTATCGAAGTCGTCATTCGTAACATCCCCAGTTCAATATAAAGAAACAAATATCAAACCAATCAGTAACAGAACTCAAGAAGAGGATTAGTCAGTTGAAGGAAAAACACACTCACATGTTACAATAAAGATGATGAAGATTCCCAACGACGATTGTGTAGCTAACTCAACAAACATAGTACCAGAAGGAAATCAAAAAAATTCCAAACACCAAATAAGGGAAATTTAAACCAAAAAAATTCCCTATCGACATCTAAATCATGAGAGTAGACAACTCAACCAAGCTATGTATCGGGACAATTCAGAGCAGAAAAAACAAACTGATGGTCCAAAGAATATTGATGTAACCTCAATCTAGTCCTATAATGACAATTCATTACAAAATTCTAGTGATCAGAATATTCCACAGAAGATTAATCTAGGATGGTTTGATCCCCTCTTAGTGCGACAGTTTTGTTTGTCACTTAGAAGATCATATCAACTTGTATCAATGAAGATGATAGTGCTGATACGAGAAGAGATTTGGAATCAAAAAAGATATCAAGCCTTTTGCATCAACAAGCTTTGAGGGCAAAGATTTTTTTGAGGAGGAAAACAATGTTATGAATAAAATATACATAAATAATATAAATATAAATAAAGAGGATAATTGTAATAATGATTAGTTAATTAGTAATTAGTACTGAAGAGACATGTCTAAATGGGACATGACCTTCCATAAAGAGGAACTGCCTAGTATATAAGTAGACCTCTCACTCTCATTTGTAACATATTATTATTCACACATTTAATATATAATATTTGTATGCTCAATGGATATCTTTATATTACAAGTCTTCTAGAGTATTTAACTTGAAGAACGAACTTTATTCGCTTCATATTTTCTATTACCATTCAGTCTTCGCTTAGGTCTAACATGATAGCAACAGATTGTTACATACAACAGAGGGGTGTTACATACTCCCCCCATAAATTTACACTGTCCTCAGTGTATTACTGCATCTTACAATTTATTTCCTCATTCACATGTAGTTGTTTCTGAATTTACAGGTTCCCATGACCTTGCCACCTGAATCAGATCTTCCGATATATAGGTTACAAAGGAGTTCTACCAGCAAATATCCTTCCATTACTACATGTAAAATTTGTTTCAATCATTTTTGTGAGAGACTGCAAATGCATAAAAACTCAATTTTGTTTACCCCGGTTAATGTCATAAATTGATATAACAATATTACTATTTGAGTAACTATGGTTTAATGTTGCCCTCCATTTAACTATGATTCCTCATCTTCAATTATATTGGATTCAGATAATAGGAAGAAATGCATGTTATTCCAATGCATTTGTGTTGTCAAACACTTGCTTCCTGGAGTCTCCCTGCATTAGTCACAACAAGTCCAACTAGCACATTTGACCAATAAACATGTATAAAAATATCACATCAAGTTAGCTCAAACATAACCATCAAAATCATAATCACATGTAATCATCATAGACCATAATCATAAATCACATGCATACTATACTGAAATAATTTACTGATACTTATCCTTTAATCAATCCTTATCTTCCACTTTTGTCTTTCTTCTATACGCACTCTGGATCGGTTGTCCCACCAATAAATCACCCAGTGCTTATCAGACACATATAGCCATACGTGTCATATAACAGCATGCAATACATGCATCTGTAGAAGTACCATATGTACCGCATGTGCACAGTACTACCTGTACAACATGTACACAATACCAAATGTCCATAGCATCACCTACACGACTTGTACCTCATCCACATGTTTTCAAGCATGTTAGTATTATGCCAAAACTCCTTCAATTTTTCATTCACACTGCTTTTAGGTAATTCTAATCAAACCATGTTCGGTTTGTCCATGGGAAAATAGAGAATTAATGGACATGTTCAATTTCTACAACTAGAGCATAACTAGATAAATTATTGTCAGCTCATTTACGTGATTTTATTGATCTAATCTTGCTCATATATATTGTGGTCGCAGGAAAATATCAACAATAAGAGGAAATAATGACATAGAAGTAATCATGCATAATACAACTTTACAATACCAATAAAATTGGGTTTTGGGATTGTCTCTATCACTAGACAAGGTCTTAATAACACTGGAATATGACCTCTGCCCAATCATAAAGCAAACTATTAACTATGATAGTTAGTCTAGTATGGACTTAAATGTTATATTTTAAGTTTAATAACAATCTTAACCTTGTCTTTTGCCAAGAAAATAATTGTTTGGTACTTAAAAGTTCTCCACACATAAACTAGCTATGTCATATGATTTCATGTTTGTGCTTTTTACACTACTTCCAACACCTTGTTGGCATGAATAATTCAGTGTATATCCAAAACCAATTGAATAATCATTATACATGAGTCATAAATGAAGGCTAGAATGTTCTTAATTCCACCCCCACTGCGTTTTTAGGCACTGTGTACCATGCTCTGAATTGCTCTATTTCTACTTCAAGTGTGTCCAGTACCACCATATCTAATATGTTTATCATTTCATAAAGCATGTATATATAGTAGAAGCACTCAAATCATTTTTATCTTATAACTCCCCACAAGAATTACGTTTGTAAGATCTACAATCATTCTATTGGAAGCATCTTCTTCTTGCTGCAGATTTGAAAGGTCCCTATTTATGAGATATTTCTATTAGAAACCCATCTATATCTTGATTGGCATGCACCTCAATGGTGTGTAGTTTGAGGTTGCATACTTTGAGTTGCAATAAATTGACATATTGGAATTTGAGTGAAGTTCTTCACAATGTGTCCTTGAGATTGTATTAAATATTGTCTTTCTGCTATTAATCAAGAGGCATTAGGAGTTGCTTTTACACTCCCATTATGTATGTACACCAAATGTACTTTTGGGTGTCATTCCTATTGACCTTCTTATTAGAGTTATAAATTATTAATGTATGATGTCTTCTTCAACATGTATATAGTGAGTTGTATTACATGTGTTCATATACTTCACAATTATGACCCTAGTATAGTCTAGATTGGAAATATAATTTGAGCCTCTTACATATCTCAATTGCAATTATTGGAATATTGCTTTATTCAAGAAGAACCCTATAGGTTCCACATTATGCATATCTAATTAAGCATGCATGTTGCTACAGAATATCTGAATAATGACCTGGTAAGGTTTAGTTCCCTCCACTAGTGTATTTTTGGAGCATTAAACAGTTCCACCATTGACAAAACCATATCCAAAAATGAATTGCATCATTACATGTAGATGCACCAATTAACACAACAATATTAAATCGAAAGACAATTTTAAATAATAAAAATACATAGTCTCATACCATGTACAAGGACCTGTCTTTCATGAGCTTAATGATATTTCATGGGAATTTCATGAATAGAAAACCTTCATTACATGTAGATGCACCAATTAACACAACAACATTAAATCGAAAGACAAATTTAAATAATAAAAATACATAGTCTCATACCATGTACAAGGACCTGTCTTTCATGAGCTTAATGATATTTCATGGGAATTTCTAGGTTTGAAACCAATTAACCATCGATTAAGGATACTTTTGATAGAATTTCATGAACATATTTCCTATGACTTATATAGATTCCATCTATATACTTTTATTTTAATCTTTCCTCGTGTTGACCATGATCTATGGAAAGAGCACTTGTTATTTTATTTATTTTTGTTTTCTAGTTACCTCATAATAGTTCAACATTTCTTCCCTTCATATTTCATCCTTTCTTAGGATCTCTAGAATCATAAACTTCATTGCATTAAGTTACGTCATTGACCGGAGTATCTTTACCGGCATTAGTTTGTATTTTATTAAGCTATGTCCTTGCTTAGCAATCATACAACTCAATTTTTTTATTTTAATGAGTAAAGTAATTTGATGAAAATATGGAAGGAGAGATCTATTAGCATAGGATTCCAACTTTCCTTATCCACCATTACTCCTTTCCACACCACATACTTTACAATTATTACAATTTTTTTCATTCCTCCCAATCTACTATGAACATCTAAAACTATCTAAGTATCTTAGACCAATTTTAAAGCATGGTATATAGTCTTTGTTCCCTCACAAGAGAATTCAACAATAACTTAAGTTTTGGAGAAACTTCCACAACATATAATGAAATAAAAAATGTAATCTTCACACCACTCAATAAGTAGGCACAATAAAAAAGTAACCAATTGATGGTTAGCCATTTATACTTATTAAAAATAATCAACATGTTAATTGTTTGTTATTTCATTTCATTACTCTCTACTCTACCCAATATTGCAAGGTTTTATGTTATTTAACCACATTGCAGAATTATTTGTTCCCATATAGCTTTTTTGGGTTTCTCCTCCCCACCATGATCCTATAGTTATCCACCATGGTGTATGAAATACCATACTTGGACTTGAGAAATTCAAGTTAAAGTGCAAGGATTAAATCCAACTTGTTCACACACCAAGCCCAACTCTAACTGTCAAGCTCGAGTATCTTAAATTTAATTTTTAAATCATGGTAATTAGTGAGAATTTTGAGCCAACCATGCATGTAAGCATACAAATTCATCTCATTGTAACCACACAAATGAGCTATACATGTGAGCCATACATATATGTAAGCACATGCATGAAATTATCTCATGAGTTTGGGACAGTATCCACTCATCATATGCAACAAGAAGGATAAACATACATCCTTCAAGCATAATGTAAACTAACAACTCCGAGGAGAAAGTATTCATATACTTATGAGATGCTTTATGCATAAACAAGAATAGCTCATATAATAATACACACACACATATAGAAGTTATTTAGTTGAGCTACAATTAAAAACTAACCTTCACCAACAAGCTTCCTAATGTTTACCCATCGTGCAGAAATGTATATTCTAATTCATATACTAATCTGGAAAGCATTTACATTTCCTGATCGAAATTGGAGATTTTCATCGACCACCAATTTTTTTAGTCACAAAATTCCAAAACGTAACTTTTTAGGCTCCTTCATTATGAATGTCTTTACTGGCAAATATTGCTCGACATAAAAGAAAAAAACCTCACACTGCTAATGAAAAATTTTCCAACTAAACTGGGAAACCAATTATGAGAATCGAACTCAATTTGGATGCATGGAATTTAGAGAACTCCTTTTTAACTTTGACTGACTTTCGCTTGAAAATAAAACTCTCCATGGGGCTTCCATAGTTTTTGCTACCCCACAAATTTATGCAAGGTGCTAGCAATGTTATGTGACTTTCTTTAGATCGTGGTGGCTCAAGAAGTGATTAAGGTGAATGCATGTCCCATGGTAGCCATGTTCAAACACTAGGAAGATCCCAAACTTTTAGAGGGACCATGTCATAATCTCTGGTTGCAACCTCTTATCAATAGATATAAATAAAGCATTGACAATCCACTATCATCATACTTGACAATTTTAATGAGAAACAACATGGCTTCTCAAAATTTAATCCACGGTAATGGGTGTGATTGAAAATCTCTTCAGAAAAGGCAACATGAGTGATTGAAAAAATTCAACACATGCAATGTGGGTGCTAACTTAAAAAAAATTAGCAGGACACATAAATTAGACAATTTGTTACCTTTGTGATAAACATCGTCCATCTATGTTCCTGGTGGAACGAAATCATATGTAGAATAACCTCAACGAGCCGTTTACTGAATAGATGCTCTTCATGTTTTCTTTACAAAAGAGGGTGAATTTACCCGATGTTGATAACTCAGATGGATATAGGAGGTTTTTAAAGCAATCTTGTCGATCCCAACGTAAAGAAAAGATAGAGTTAATATGTGGTCAACTGGAAAAATTAGATAACTATTATCCAAACAGAATGTGTTGATGGCATGATAACACGGATAACTATTATCCACTAATTTATTTTATGGGCATGTCCATAAGAATAACCATTATCCAACAGGTATGCTCATTATCGAAACATCTCCAACTCAGTGGATAAGGCGAGAAGACAAAGCGATATTGTAGATCAAAAAGGGAAACATCAGTCCTTATTGTGATTTTATACGTCAATCTAATTGGGAAGGTTCCTGTTGAGCTTTAAATCTACCAGTAATAGAAAATGCTTCCTAAAGCTACATAGTCGATCGAGCTTTAGAACCGTGCATTTTTTCTTTTCTTTTCTTTTCTTTTCTTTTACAAAGCTCGTGATTTGCATAACAAGCAAGATAGAAATGGAAAAAGGCATTACTTTCTCAGTTTGAACATAATCTTTGGTACCACCAACGCATGAAGTGTCATGGATTCTTGACTCTTAGAGCTGATGTTGGACAACACAAGGGTGATTCAACCTGAAATTGGTAGAATATCAATCCCTGCAGAGGGAATTGAATCTCACAATTCTTCGTTATATTTCAAATCACATTGCGAGGAGCCAAAACTTTTCACTCAAAAACACCCAAAGGCAGATTGTATTGTCACAAGTACCAAAAGATCGAGTAACGTGAGGGAGAATCAAACAAATTGGACAATGTCGCAATCGATGTGGATGTTTGGAGATTGGATGCCCGAAAATGATATATGTTTGTCTATTTAACTATACAGGTATTCAACCGGCTAATATATGGTTTCCATTTCCATGGATACAATAATTTCACTTGTCCATAACATAATACTACAGATTGTCTAACCTAAATTACCTACCCATAATTATAAGGTATACCTACGTGAACAATCTTTTATACAGGAATCTTAATCATTTGCGATTAAAATACGAACAATAGTGTCCTCTCTCTCCCCTGACTATGCCACACAATGCACTAATAATCGACACGTTATCCACACCCACAATGAAGAATTGAAAATAATTTGTGGGGCAGTCAAACATCTAGTTACTCATACATACGAGAATGAACATTGTCGTTTCAGACTGACATCATGGCAATAATATGGATGGGTCGAAATTTAATGTTTTTTAAATCACAACATTGTCTCTCTCCCTCACAGGACCGTGGATATTTCTCACGTTCTTTCACCTACAAAAACCATTTCAAAATGTTATAAATCCTCAGGTCAAGTCAATTGCGATTTTCATTAAATAGCAGTTGAGTTAGGTTAAGGCAAGGGAGTCTGCACAACGTGTCTCCATCACTGGTTTGGCAGAAGACCATGTTCAATATCCCACATACCACCTTTGAGGATTTCACGGCCCCACATAACTGGGTGACCAGATTCAGTGATTGCATCATAAGGTGACCAATAGAATTGGCACTCCCAAATCAACCACCATAATGGATAACCATACACCATTCTAATCTTGTCCTTTTCTTCCGCGAAAACTAAATCAGATCTAGCATTGCACAAGATTTCCAAAGGTTTAACCCCCTAAGAATTCTTATCTTGATGGGAAAGCTTCTGAACATCTAAAAATGTATCATCGAATGCATCACGTTTCTTGTGACTCACATTTTTCATTACACTTCTGTAGGGATCCCTAATCCTTGATCCAAGTGGCCACGGATACAGCTTGCAATCATTAAGGTGACTGATATAGACAGTATCAGCAGGTCGAAAGTCATCATGGACTTATCAATGGTCCTCATAATACCAGGTTCCTTAAATTCAATACGCGTGTATTCGTATTCATTCAATAGCATGAAATTGTTGCTACAAGCATCAGGTGAGACAGTAGAACGTCTGTAACGACTAAGAAGCTCAACACTCTTATCCACACCATACCATTTATCAATAAATGGATTGGCATCATCACAATAATCTCAGAAGCCCCATGTACATACTAGGGGGCACCATTCTCTCATAGTAGAGTAAGATTCGACATCATGAGAGAAAACTAGAAACAAATCAAAATCAAGTGATTCGAAAAATAGGCTTGCCGAGAGCCTTTTACATGCACATAATTCTCATAACACTTCAGACCTCACCATTCCTTAGTGACCCCTTTGTGCAATTAGAGACAAAAATAGTTATCTAGTTGTCAAGCAGTATAAGAGATTTCACTCTTCATTACAATATCAAACTTTAGCTATTTCAAAATTCATAGATTCCAACACTTTCAGTTCCAATGTATTCCTCCAATAAAGCATTTTAAGATTTGGTTTCAACCTTTATGAATTCTAATACCTTAGAGCACTACTTTAGAATTAATTGGAATAATATATATATAGATATATATATATATATATATATATATATATATGACCAAACCCTTCCTTGAAATCTCTTATTTGTTTAGGACATAGTTAAGGACCTACAACTCATTCATATCTTACGGATGTGGGTTGGCTCTCAGGCTACAATATTTGAAATTAGAGCTATGATACCATTTGTCACATACCTCCTTGACCCAACCTAATAATCACCTACTATGCTCCCATTACTAAATTTAACTTCAATCAAATTTATATTCAGTAGTTGTCACATGCATAAGTATTCATCATCTTAGCAACAAAGATAGCACATGCAATTATACCCATAATTCTAAATATGCGACAACATAAAGAGTAAGGATCCACATATAGAACATCCCATGCAATTGAATCAAATCATATTAGTTGCAAAGATTATCACTTGGAAAACCAAGCACCGCCACCCAACCTAGAACTGACTTCCTCCAGTTCACCCCCGAGCCGATATTTCTTGCCATGGATCAACTGCCTCCTGTTGATCTCTTCAATGGGTATTTAATAGCCTCTTTCATGATATGGTTTCCTTTAGCATTGTCCCGCTTTTATGGATCTTTTTATCCATTTGCCTAGGCTTTTCCTAGAAAAGTTCGCCTTTCTCTCCCGCGAGGCTTTTCTCATAAAATTTTTCCTTTCTCTCCCGCAAGGCTTTTATGTTTTTCTTAAAATCAGCATATTTCTCCAATTAAGCAACTTAATGGATATTTATCTCCCATCCATTAAGCTTATCTAGAATTTGATCTAGAAGTCTTATCATGAAAGAATTATCCATTCCCATTCACTAATGGGATTTTATTTGGCAAGAATCTCATCTCTTGGTGTCTCATTTTCCAAGTGATTAAATTATCTTTATTTATTTAATAATAAAGCATTTACTCTCATTGTTACGCCTCAAACCTAGATTTTGTTACCACTCAGTCTTAGCTTAGTTCTAGCATGATAGAAACATAGTGTTACACACAACGGAGGGGTGTTACAATGATCCCATTGAAAATTCCTTTTAAATGAGGAGCAAGGATCTCATCTTCCCATTTTAGGAATTCAACTTTAAGCCTCTTTATGTCCTCTACTTTACTGCTTGCTAAATTATTTATTCCCTGCTTGATATCATCCTCAGTTAATAGTTCCACTATAGTGTTCAGAGTCGAGGGAGTATCTTTCTCGTGCACCCACTCATAGAGGAGCCTCGCATACTCCGACCATTGGCCACCTATAATACTGTTTTCAGTTTTCTTTCTCCTTTGTTATAGCTCTTTCCAAAATCCCTTGGGGTTGTGCTTTCTAAGAGATATTAACTCCTTTCTTCTTACATTTAGATATTCTTTTTTTTATTGTACTAATTTTTCATGTGTCTTCTTGTTTTATTTGTTCCATTTTATCTCTTTTAGAGATCTCCTGGCTACCTTGCATTTTTCATCATACCATGGATTTTCCAGAAAAGTACTTGTAATTCCCTTCTTAGGGCGGGACCTTTTGCATGCATGATTTGAAAAATTGCGGAAAAAGATCGCCCTCTTCCCTTGGCAAGTTTGAAAATGAGTCTTCAAGAAGTCTTTCAAGCATGAATTCGTTATATTGTGTACGTTAATCCATAAAGAATATAACACAAATAACTATGCAAATATCAAGAACAATGACACGAAGTTTGGTGATGGATTTCACCCCTCTTGGGCTACGTCTCTGAGCCCTGCTCAAAAGGATAGGCCGCTCATAGTTCAGTATTTGAAAAGAGGTACATCAATTTGTTGTTTACAATTGTAGTTATTTCCCTTGTAAGCAAATGTTCTCCTATAGAGAAATCTTGCAATATATTTGAAAATCTACAATCAATGTGTCATCTACAGCAAAACAAAGAGTCTACTGCAAGGACTTTAAACCTCGACTGAAATTGAGCAATCATACATCAACAATACATCATTCAATTACTTGTATCAGCTTGACTTAGAGAGACAATGGTTTAGGTACTGATTTCTGAAGAATTAGTTGTTGCAACTGATGAACAGGCTCTGTCGATGAGTCTAGAGCACACCAAAACCCCCATTTTGGTTCTTCAAGCGCCCAATTCGGTCTCCAAATGACTTTGGAATGCAAATTAAAAATGAGCTTATACATAGCTCTCACCATCAACTTCGAGTTGTGCTCCTCGCAACTCCCTTCTCATTTTGATGGCGTAATTGGCTCAATACATCTGGCTCACAAATCTAGTCTTCAATACTACTCTAGGCTTCAACTACCTCTGACTTCAAATGGCTTCGAAAGGCTTTGAATGGCCTTGGAATGGCTTCAACTATCTTCCATTGTTTAGTGCTATGACCACCTTTTATAACATTTTACAACTCTAAGTTTAGAGTTTTTGTTATAACAATATAACAAATGTTATAACAACTTTACAAGTTGACTATTCGAATTAAATCGAAATAGTAATACATATCATATGGTATATAATTTTAACAACTTTATAACATATTTTTTGCCATTGTATTGGACCTTTGGTGGATCAATATTATAACCAAACGGTGTTAGACCCCGTGGCAAGTCATATGATATGTGATTGGTGGATTAACTCCGCAGAGATGTGATCCCATTACCCAAGTTATACATTATGGTTTCAAATATTAAAACCATGCGCCAATGTTATAACAACCTATGCTTGGTGGCTATTAATATGATATTAGCTCTGCATATCCAATAGACTTTGGCATATCTTCTGGTGGTGTTTGGACATTGACGCAACAATAGAACTCTGTGGCATGTTGACATAGTGACGTTAATAACAACCCCACGCCATATGGCAATACTCCATTGCCACATAATATTTATTTAATTATATATGCCCTGTTGGCACAGTGTATCCTCCGCATATGCATCCGACGTTTCAAACGATGCATCAACCCCAATTGTTTACCAACTACGGAGTTCATGACATTCATTGTCGTTGTGTGACTGGACCACTCATTGGAGGTGACCTACTCCCTGCCAGTTCATGCTAAATCCATTGCCAACTATGTGATGTCTACACATTAAACCAATGGTGCTATCACGTGGCATTGACGTGTGAACAGTGTGGTAAACTCTGGTGGTGGCGGTGACATAATCGTTTTACATATTTCGTGCCAACTCCCGTGCTGGCGTGGTGATTGTGGCATATGTCTTCCGCCTGACCCTTCTGGTTGTATAACCCTGCACTGACATGTGGTTGTCATGGCACCATATACCCATACTTTGGTGGTTACGTATCTCCAACAAGAACTCTGGTGGCATGGCATATTAAACTGGCGTGCTTAAACAACCTCTTTTACACCACATATACCATACATAATGCCTTGCCACCATTTCAATTCAAACGAAGCTGTGGTCCAACGGTTTGGATTGGAGTTTTTTGCTACTAGGTCATGAGGTCGAATCTCTGGAGGTCCTGTACTCATAACAATAGTTTTAGTATGCCAGGAGGAGGCCAAATGGCAGCCAATCATTGGCCCATGTGGCGCTCCCATATTGGTCAAAATAAACAAACCAAATAAAACATCAAAATTTGACCTTTTGACTTTTACTGCATTGACTTTGGCTTTTAACCTGTTTGGAGGAAAAACTTCCACGGGTGTTTTCTCCTTCATCCAGAGGCCTTTTCCGAAACCGAAGATATTGTCGGATTTAGCACGACAAGTTCTTAATCTTGGCGCTAATCTCTCGAGCATCTGAGACTACATATTTTGAGCATGTTGAGAATTGATGCTATTTGGGACCATCTTGGTCTTTAAACATTACCAAGCAAACTTTGACTGAACTTAATAAGATCCATCCTTGATCATACCCCCCAACAAAAAGGACTTTTGGACCTCCAAAAGTATATTACAAACATGAATTTATTACATTCAAGCATTAGTATAAAAACCATTTATACCATATTTATAGACTCAACTAGGTATACTGATGCGATGACAATTCATAGACACTCAATTACACATACGGCATAAAATCTACCCAGGTCCAAGTAGGAGACTTCTCTGGAGACTTTCATTTTTCTTCCCCGGTTTGCTTTTCTTCCCCTTGTCCTGTTGGTGTTGGTGTCGACTCTCGTGGCAGCATCAGACATGTACTCTTAAAATGCCCTCTCAGTTTGCATTGTAGACAAACTCTTTCTCTTGAGTTGGTATTGGTCGTCTTTTTGTTGGATCCTTCTGTTGTTCCTTAAGAAACCAATTCCCTAGCTGTAGGGAAATTATGCTTAAGACGTTAATAAATATTATTTACTGTCACTTATTTGTCACTTAGATATATGTTGTGTCTTTAAATGAAGGAGCTGCAAACTTGGTCTTTAACCCTTAGTACATGTATGACCAGAACATCTCAGAATGTCATTTGTTGCTAGATATAAATGATGAATGAAGAAAGCTTGAAGGAAAAGTTAAAGATAGTATGTTGATCTTTCTCAGAAAATACTATCCATCACTTAGAAGCATTATGGAAATGAGAATTGAATCATAGACAATATGTTGCTTAACACAGAAACTACTATCTGTGACTCTGGGGGAAGTTAAAGATAATATGTTGGTCTTTCACAGAAACTATTATCTATAACTTAGAAAAGAAGGTGGGAACTTCAAGTATAGGAGTGCTCTTTTAAGGGATTTTAACTTTATCTACATAAGCAAATAAAGACCTGCAGCTTCATTACTATACTTGAAACATGACACATAACAGAGAATGTTACAAAATTATACCCAACAACTCATGGAAACTTCTGATGCTTTCATTAATCAACGATGATGTCAGGGATACAGTGGCCTAGTCTCCAGGTTCTCCAAAATTCCAACCCTTTCTTAGTAAATTTTCCTCTTTTTATACATTGTGGAACAATTGTTGATTTCTAAAACTGCCCAAATTATCTAATTTTTTTCTAACTATACGAAGTAAAAACTATTACAGGATTTTACAGAGGGAAACATGAAATAACAAAAACATAACAGGATTTAGAAGGGGATGATAACTGCTGGCTTGCTCTGTTGATCAATTGTCGAATTCCTCTGTAAATGCCCTAATGATGCTTAATTTGTTTATTCGTAATAAAATGTGTTTAGCTTGTGTAATCGTGAGCTAATATTGGCATTTTGATTGGCCAAAACATAAAGAAAACATACCTGACTATCTTCTTCATCAGATTTGGCTCTAACACTGATTTTCCTCTTTGCACAACGAAATTAACGCGAACTTTTGATTAATATGAGACTTAAAAAGAGTTAATCTTGATTTAGAAACTGTCAAATCCATCCATTTAGCGTTATGTTGACTTCCATCGCAAATCGCAATCTGCCCAATATATCACTGCAAACTTAACTTTATGCACCCTTAAGCCGCATAACTATGGTAGTGTTGGATTTATGCATAAATCCTTCATATTTGTGCTTTTCCATTACATACCTTTTATAATGAAAATATGCCATAAAACATGATTTTTCCTCTTTTAATATGGCCTCCACACAACTATCGAGGCATACCTTTCCTGCGATAAATCCCCACCATAGATCTGCACTTAGCAGATCAGACGGTCTACAAAGATTTCAGGTGGAACATAAGCCTAGAGAATACTCGCCCGAAATGGGTGGTTTTCTCTCTCCACCCAGCTGCTACATGTTGAACAATAAGTGGAGTCGGGTGAGCTCCACTAAAAACTGCTTACCATTTTTGCTCCACTCGAAAACCTGATTGTAGCTTGAAATCTGCCTTTTCGTACATCTCACGGACCCGCCGGGGCTTTTAAATGTAATATATATATGCTTTGAGTCCGGCCTTTCTAATATAATTCTTTATAATAAAAATACATATAAAACTGCGTAAACAATATATATATGAAGGGCTTTTGATATATCATGGAAAACCTTTACAACCCGCGATAAGACGAACATGCTGAGTTATAAAATATAGCATATAAACTATCGGGTCAGGAATCCCCATCACTCATCGCAATTGGTGCTTTCCATATATATAGATATATATATATATATATATATATATATATATATATATATATATATATATATATATATGTTATGTGAAATGATAGACCTGCCGCAATTATAAAAACTAATCTATATGCTTTCAGGTCCAGCCCGTAATCGCAAATCGCAATCGGCATAAGTCATAATGTTATGTGATAATCACGGACCCGATGGAGTTATAAATCATGGCGTAATAAATATTGGGTTCGACCTATCGTTATTGCGGACCCGCTAGTATTATAAATATCATATATATCCTTTCGGGTCCATCATCGTAAATCGTGATCGGCAGAACCCATATGCATGTATATAAAGGGCTTTTCAGTACAGCAAAACCACCAAACTTTTAAACACAATGTATATATTTCAGGTCCGACTATATATGTTTTAACACTTGTTTCCTTTGTAAATACGATATATTTCTTTATTTTCTTCTCGTTTCAATATGCACTTATATATATATATATATATATATATATATATATATATAATATATATATATATATATATATATATATAGATATAGATATAGATATAGATATAGATATAGATATAGATATAGATATATAGATAGATAGATAGATATCAGGTCTAGTTCTATATAACCATTTATATAATGACTTGATTTGTTTGTATAGCAACTTTAGGTACTCTGGGGCCGATTCTTTTACAGTTCTTTTAGCAATTCTGCTATGCCATTAATACTTCTTCATCTAGATTTTATCTCTTCTTTTTGAAGTATTTTCAAGTTCTCGTATGAAAAATGAATATTAAAGGTAACATAAAATGCATGTTACAACACCTTCCAAGCTCTGCTTTGATGGTGGTCTTTGTCTGACTGCAGAAAAGTCTTCCTCGGACGTTTCTTCACTTGTAGTGCTACGTCATCGTTTTGTCACCTACTCCTTGTAGCACGCACCTTTTTGTTGAAAATCATGGAAAATTTTAGGGGCAAATGTTCGCCCTTAGGGGGAATTAAGGGATTTTAAATTTTTAGTGGGCGAATATTTTGTATCATAGTACATTTTTACAAATCGCCTCAAATAGTCCACCTTATTTTAAGGGAGAGGGTAAAAAAGGTAAATTTATCCCTTGAAATTAGGAGTTACAACCTTCCGTTCGCCCTAATTTTCAAGAATAGGTTTTATTTAAGTGAATCCTATGGGCCAAATACCATATTTATAAAAGAGGTATGGTAAATTAATAAAAATATAAATAAATTAGAGGTATGGTCAATAAATAAAACTTTTTTTATATTTACTCCATAAGTCACCTTATATACATGCAAGGGTGTAAACAAATAAAAATATAAATAAAGTGGAAGTATGGTAAATAAATAAAACCCCTTTTTATACTTACTCAAAAGGTAAGGTATGGTAAATAAATAAAATATAATAAACTAGACATATGGTAAATAAATAAAACCTCTTTTTATATTTAGTCCATAACCCTATTTCTATTTATGAAGGCTCAAAAAGAAGTTTTATTTAAATGAATCCAATGGGCCAAATACCATATTTGTAAAAGAGGTATGGTAAATTAATAAAAATATAAATAAACGAGAGGTATAGTAAACAAATAAAACATTTTTTATATTTACTTCATAAGTCACCTTATATTTACGAACACTCAAAAAATGTGTTATATTTATGTGAAACCTATGGGCAAAATACTATGGGCCAAATACCATGGGCTAGATTATTATTAATACGATACAAAAAACATTATTAACCCTAATATTAGTATTAATAAAAATAAAAATGGCACATGGTATTGACCCATGGTATTCACATGGAATGTAACCTATTTAAATGGGGGAATTAAACCAGCATAGATCCATCTTTACTCTGGATCTACTAAGCCCCGAGAGGTATCAAATATCATGATATGCAAACTAGCATAGAGTGAAAAAATATTTGATCCGATCAAGAGTAAAAACGGATGTTGTAATTTAATGTATGTTAAACATTTTAGCTTGGTTAAAATAAAAATAAAATAAAAATCACCTATTAATTTTATTAATTTTTATAAATTACTAATAGTAATTTTTAAGCTCCAGGTTTATGATAACCCATGGTATTCATGTGAGCATAGACTATTTAAAGGGGAAATTCTATCTTACATCCATCTTAATTCTGGGTCTACCAAGTGCTCAGAGGGATAAATAGATTTCATCCCCCTAAGAGTGGTAGATGTGGAGTTAAGATGGATATAGGTTGGTTTTTATGATAATGAAGATATTAAATAGACTTATTAGGAAATTATATTGTAAAAACATCTTAAGGTGAATGGTTAAAGCATAGACATTGGACAAGTATATTTGTATACTTTAGTTTTAAACTGAAACAAATCTAGGGCTAAAAGGAATGGATTGATTGCACTAGTCATCCTTCTATAACGTTCCAACATATGCTGGAGTAAACAGATTGTAAATTGGGTAATTTTTCTAATTGCAAATGAGAACATACTTGTGTATTGCCAGGGTGGTTACGAGGTCACTAGAAGTGGAGTAAACAGATTGTAATTTGGGTAATTTTTCTAATTGCAAACAGGAACATACTTGTGTATTGGCAGGGTGGTTATGAGGTCCCTAGAAGTGATGAATTTGAAATTTTCTTGGTTTTATATATAGTATTAGGTTTTTTCTCATGCTTTCTATGAATGGCACGGGTGAATTTTACCTTACACCCACTAGATTATCGATATGTAATTTCGGTAATTTTGATTTCAAAAGATATTTTAAAGAATGCAATGATTTCATTTGTGTATTCAATAAACACAAGATCTTATAATTGAGTAAAATATTCGCCATGCCTGGTGAGAGATTCGCCAAAAAATTATATATACATATCATATTATTGATAAAATCGCCTTCCATTTTTCCTATATACCATGGAGATTCGCCCATTTATTATACATGTATATTTAGGGGGGTTCTTAAAATTTTCCCTGGTAGCGCCTGTGTATTTTTACAAAGGTCGCGCTTGCCCAATGCGTAGCGCACAGCTTCAATGCGTAGCGCACCCTCCAACACTGTCCACCAGTAGGCAATTTGCGGTTTTGGCCTTCAAATGCTTAGGTACGATGTTGCTTTGGGAATTTGGGTGCAAATGAACTTGTTGTCCCTATTTATAAGCAAACAAAATATCTCATTTGAATTAAATTGATTCAAAAACCCACTTTGTAAGGTTTGGCACTTTTCACTTTTGGTCTTTAAATAGACACTGCTTTTTTGATTTTTTATAATTTGTTGAGGTTTGGACTAATGTTCTTTGTTGATTTTTTGCAGGGATGGCTGTGATATGATCTGGAAAAGGAGACTAAGACTGCGCTTGGACAATTCAAGAACTGAAATTTTTGAAAATTTATTACAAAAATGAGATGACGACTTATCTTCAAAACAGAGTTTTGAAGAGAAGTCCTAATTTTATCTGTATAATGATGAAAATTATTGCGGTAACCATCTATCAAAGACATCCCTTTGGTCTGTCGGTCTTCTTAGACTTTCCAAAACAAAATTGACTCAACCCTAGACCTAAGACCTAAAAATTTAAAACATGACTGTAAATGACCTTTTAAGCTTTGTTTTTATGAATAGACCTGAACCAGCAGTGCCAAGCACGAGGGGAATGAGTGACACAAACCATTCCGTCAGAGTTATGGCATGCCTAACGAAATGCAACTGATCAAAACTGATGGGACACCTAAACATGAAATGCAAAAAGAGCTTTGATCTCTGATGGAGGGATAACTAGACCGACTCTAATAGCTGGTACAGTCAGTATTCTCATTTACTGCTTGTAGCTAGCCATTCATATGTGTTTATATATGCATCTTCCCGTATGGTCAATATTCTCCATCTATTCATTGAATCTACAAACTATTGAGCATTAGTGGTCGAAAGCTTTGTAAGCTGAGGGTGTTCATGGATGTCTTGAGTAAAAAAAAAGTTGAAATGGTTATCTTGCTTGATCCAAACCATCATTCATTCCAATATTTTAGAGAAAAATATTGAAGATTATATGTTACTAGGCATCTTTGAGCTGCAACCTAGGAGAGTTTCCTGGAGTGATAATAGTATTTACATCCATATACATATGTACATATACCCAAAACATCATACCAAGCATATACTAAAGACATATATCAAGTACATTCACTCAACCTGTGAATAGAGAAGGATACATGTCCCGTGTTTGATCTGCCATCTCCCATGTAGCTTCATTAGGCCAAAAGTGCTTCCACTGTACTTTAAAATGCTTGATTTCTCATTTCCAGAGCATGAGCGTCTTTATTTGCAATATACATTGAGGTTCCTGCTGGAATTATCCTTCTGGCTCCACATGCAATACAAACCAGTCAATCACATGATCAATATCTTTAACAAACCTTTTAAGCAATCACACATGGAAAACATCATGGAATTTCACTATCAGAGGTAGTGTAAGTCGATAGGCTACTAGTCCAATCCTTACAAGAATCTTGAAAGGTCCACAAAATCGAGGTGCCAAATTGGCACATGATCCAATCCACATGGATATCTTCGTGGGCTTGATGCGCAAGTACACCTTTTCCCAACCTGAAACTCCTTAAACAACTTGTTCTGATTTGCATAACTTTTTTGTCTATCCCATGTTGCGTTTATATTATTCTTGATTAAATGCATTTCCTATTCCATTTCTACCAACATATCTAGTCCTATCAATACCTTGTTAACTGGATAACTCCAACTAATAAGAGTATTACAACTCTAACCATAGAGTGCATTAAATAGACTCATCCTCAAAGGCTCCTGATACCCATTGTTGTAGCAAACTCTACCAATGGAAGATACTCTTCCTACTTTCATTGCTGATGCATCACATACTTCCTCAACATATCCTCCAATATCCTATTGACCGTCTCTCTTTGTCCATCTGTCTGTGGATGATAATTTGTGTCGAAGGCCAACTCTGTGCCCAAATATGTAAATAACTCAGTCCAAAACCTATAAGTAAACTTGGCATCCTTTTTTGACACAATATTGTTCAGGACACCATGCAACCTCACCACATCCTTAATGAAAACCCATGCTACATCATTGGTTGAATAAGTAGACTTCACTGGAATGAAATGTGCTACCTTTTTCAACCACAACCATAATCGATTCATGATGTCTAGATGTCCTCAGTAAATCTATGATGACGCACATGGAAATTACCTCCCATTTCCACTCTAGAATTGAGATCGACCGTAGTTACCCACCTGGATGCTTACACTCCACCTTTACCTATTGACAATCCAAGAATCTCGCTACGAACTCTGCCACTTCTTTCTTAAAATTAGACCAATAGTAGAGCTTCTTCACCGCTGTCAATGTCTTCTGATATCCCGAGTGACCTGAATACTATTTCTCATGAAACTCCTTGAAGATAATATTATTGAGCTCATTGTCATCTGGCATAGATATCCTATCCCTAAATATGACCAAGGAATCTATTGTGAGATGATAATCCACATGTTGTGCACTTGTACCTACACCTGTACCTGTACCTATACCTATACCTGTACCTGTACCTATACCTATACCTGTGCCTCTACCTGTACATGTACTTGTGCCTGTACCTGTACTCTACTGTAACCTGTGCCTAAGTTCCATGTACCTGGTATCCCGCTGACCTGCTTTTAATATCTAAGATTGTAAATCTATCCCATAAGAACTAATAGCTTCTATGTGGTTCACCTGTATCGGTCTGTTAAGAGCATCTGCAACATAATTCTCTTTACCTTTAATGTACGTTCTCTTAAAGTCGAACTCATTGACCGTGGCCAACCATCTAGATTGCATAGCGTTCAAATTCAGTTGGTAAAATAAATACCTCAATCCAATGTTATCTCTCATTAGTACAAATATCCTGCCAAGAATATAATGCCTCCACATCTTCAATGCATGGATGATCATTGCCATCTCAAGATTATGTGTAAGATAATTATGCTCATGCTCATTCAACTTCTGTTCATAGAATGCTAACTGACCTTCCTGCATAAGAACTCCACCAAGTCCTCTCTTGCAAGCATCTTTGTATACCACAAACTCTTTGTCCAGATCTGTAATATTTCGCACTAGAGCATTTGTCAACAACTATTTCAACTACTCAAAACTTGTTGTACATTCTTCTGTCCATAAACCGAAGTGACACCTCACTAGGATGTTTTTTCCACCATCTAGATTGGAATACATGTCCCATGACCAAGATCTTATTTTACTTTTATTAATTTTTACATGGATTTTTTACCAGGGTTCTTATGTAGTGTTATAATTATGAGAGTTGTATCTCAACTACCAACTCCTACCATATTGATTTCTTTCTTGGAAATTTGGCAATGTTGGATGTTCTAAATATTTAGCTCAAGCAAAAGAATTATTGATGGTGATTATTTCGGTTTGCTACCATATCTCCCTTGTTAGATTTACTCTCTCTTAAATTCTTAAGATGCATATCTTCATTATTTTTTTCATTTTACATAATTAATTATAACATCAATCGGGGATTAGTAGCTAGGGTGTTACACTATTCCTTTCCTTCTTAATTTGGGCCATTTGGAGGTGAATATCTACTTGTGTGTTCATGTTGTTAAAAAGTTACCATCTAATATTTACATTTTCTAACGAAGCACCACCGGATTAATTTTATTATTGCCCAAAAATTATAAGATTTTTGTCAAAGTTGTTTTAGTCAATATCAATGCATCTCCCAACATGATTTAATTACCCTTTTATTAATATAATTACAATTTAATTGACCTATAAATGCTCCATGTTAATTATGTTTTACTATTTGAAGATATTCTTCTCATCAAATCGTGTTCTCGTTCAAAACACCACCCATTTTTTTCTTAGTTCGAGCCACTTGGAAAATCATGTATACTTATGAATTCATGTAATTGACAAGTCATCACCTCATAGTTAATTTTCTAATGAACCACCACCACATTAATATTAGTCCCATATATATAATTTAATTTAAAAATAAGAAATCCAGTCATTTTTACACTAAGATTTTGTTTTTTTAAAAGAGTGAGAGTTTATTTTTTTTTAATAAAGAGTATATTTTTTTTAAAATAGTTTAAATTTATATTTAATTAAAAAAATATTTTATTATGTCGAGAGTTTTTATACAACTTAATATATCGAAGTTGTTTTAGTGGTGTGTTAATATAACAAACATAAATGCATATTAAATAATAATTAGTTATTGAAGAGTCGTGTCACAAAGGACATGATATTTTACAATATATTTGTGTACAATACATTTTAAGTACAAACAAACATTATTTGTTTACTACAATGATAATCGAAAACCTAAACACAAGTTTAAAGAAGGCCAAAATACTAAATGACTTTTATCACTAAATTTAAGCGAGGAGAGGTTGAAGATTGATCCACCTGCAAAGCCTAATGTTTCCTAGTTTGATGATACCAAGAAACATGCATCTTCAGATATTTCTCAAAGACATAGTATAGAGAATAAAAGCATAGTAGAAATTTCTAATAAAGTTTCTAAGGATTATCAATCAACTCCAATCAGTGAACCTTAAAGTTCAAGTTCTTTGAATAATTTAGATGTATGTAGTGGAAAAGATAACATATAGCAAGATAATTGTGGTGATGCTTTTTAGTAGCAGTCAACAAAACTATCTTCGGTAAGAAAGTTGATGTCTCCAATTTAAAGACTTCGGAAAGCCATGGATTTTAGAAGTACATTTATGGAGTTTCAACCTCCAAAAATTTCATGTAATCCTAGGCAATTGGATGCATTGGATACAAGAGTTGAATCAATCATACTTATTTAAGGTTTGTGAAAAACCTAGATGGATTCAATATAATTGCAAAATATCTGGGATCTAGTTCTTAATATACTTCAAATATGAATATATTGTTTGACAACGAATACCACCTTTCATCATTGGTTGTGTCTAAATGGAATGGGGAATATTCTCCTTATTTTGATGGTTGGAAGGAGTGAGCATTTTTTTTTTACCATCCTTTAAGAAACCCATTTGGGATTATCCAAATGGGTTTGGTAGAGGATCAACTGTCATTAAAATTGTTGGAATAATAGTTATAGGCATTCATTTTCACCAAGGAGACCCTACCAAGTTTGAATGAAATCACTAGTTATCAGTAATACCATGGCCTCCCTGATTATAGAAAGGTAATTGCAGTGTTTATGGTAGAAGTTGGACGAAGAAAAGTGAAGATAGAAAGTGATCGAATCGTCCTCACCGCAAGAGAAACTACAACTGAAATTCATATGCCATGGATTTGAAAGCCTTGTGGAAGAGTATAAATATTCTTCGCCCCAATTTCTAGTAAAATGATGCCAACATAGACCTATTTCATTTTGTCAATGGATTCCACAAGCTAATTGAAGCTCTAAGCATTCATTTTAGTATAGACAAGCTCAAATATGGAGGGGTTGAAGTGGATAAGGAGGTGATGACGAATATGTGTCAAGAGATTATAAATCTAGCTCAGATTAATAGTTTGAGTTTAGAGGAAGCACAATTTATTACAAAAAAAGAGGTCAATTCTAATTCTTTATGCGACATCCTACATCTTGTTTACTTTGAAGGTGGCTACATAAAAGAAAAGAATAATTGTGTACATAATTCATGCCATGTTTAACAATGTGTAGTTGCCTTAATTTTATTATTGCTTCAAAGTCATACTTTCCCACTTGTGGAATCTTGATGTGACTAGTGAGGAGTTTAAATCTTTTGCAGATATTACCAATGGGTTTCTTGGCACAATAAAAGAGATCATCCACCTGGATTTGTTCATAGATCCATTGTTTGAAGCACTAACGACTCCGATTTCTTGATTTTATTCGAATAACAATGAATATGGAAATCATTACACAACGTTTGAGAATGTAATGAAGGTTCCATGTAGGCTTTGTTCTAAATTTGGGGTCAATGTAGTTGAATGGATGAGCTTGGGGGAGGTGGGGATGATAAGTCAATTGAAACTCAATTTAGAACATGCACTCTCCAATATTGAGCCAGAGGTCACTATGATCAAGAATAGGCACTTGTTGATTTCCCTTCTGATCAGTAAATATATCATTCAAATCCCCACAAGGGACAGAGCTCCACCTGAGGAATTGAAGGTTCTTCTAGATTTCTCCATGAGCACCCTGATGAATCGTTACATGTTTCATGCATGTCTGGAACTACAAATTTTGGTGAACCATTCCACTGTCAAAATACATGTTTGTTGCATCTTTTCCCACCCCCCTTCCCTCTAGCCATAAGACACTAGCATATTGATCAGTGAACCGACACGAGACACATATATGACCCCAATCATTTGATTGAATCTTATATTAGATAAATTTTGAGGTAAAAAGTGGGCCTCAAAACAAAAATGTACAACCAAAATTAACTTTATAAGAACCATCAGGATTCAAGATGATGATGTCAAAATCCATGGGGGATGGTTCACAATTTTGGAGTAAAAAGGTAAAAAGATTAAAAAATAAAAAAACAAAAAATAATTTTTCTACTCATATTTTCAAGCAGAAGTAGTCATTGGATTTATAATTTAATTACTCATCCAAGGAGTACCCATGTTACATACTTTCGATGAACCCTTCTACACGAAAAATGAAAAATACATGAAAACGTGATTCTAATAATGTTGTTTCATATATTTCTCATTTTTCATATAGCAAGGTCCATCGAAAGTATGCAACATGGGTACTCCTTGGATGAGGAATTAAATCTGCATCCAACAAGTGCTTCCTCTTGAAATTTGAGTAAAATTCTAGGGAAATATGTTGAAAATATGAGTTGATAAAATAGTTTAATTTTTTTTTTTCCTCTAAAATTGGATGATGCAATATAACCTTAATTTATTATTTCCACTATTATTTTATAATATTCCTTAGGTGGCCCATTTTAGACCTCGAAATTTCTCTAATGATTTTTTTCATAATAAGAGAGAAAAAATATTTAACTCACTTTTATAATAATAATAATAATAAAGTAAACTTATAAGTGTGTGCGCATGTATGTGTGTGTGTGTATTATTTTAAAAAATTAAAATAATGAAATGTGGGTCCGCAAAAAAGAAGATCAACATCAACACGTTGAAGTCATACCTATAAAAATAAATAAATGGCATGTGCAACTAAAGAGAATCTTGCTCATGAAGCTTTGAGGACAAAGCATTCCTTAAGAGAGGGAAAATGTGACAAACATAAATATATATTAAATAATAATTAGTTATTCAAGAGACATGTCCCAAATGACATGACTATTTGTGAAGGGTCACATTTCCCCTAGTAAATGAAAAAGGTCTTAATTGTAAATTCAATCATTCTATTAACTTATATATATGTGTGTGTGTGTGCGTGTTTACTATAGTTAGATGAGGCATTAGATCTAAATGTTAGATATATTCAAATTATATGCATTATGACAAAGATGTTGTGGTAATTGTAATATGTTAGACTAAAGACACAATAGATCTAATATGTTTGTATGTGTGTGAAACCAACTCAATTGAAATTAAACACACACAGACACATTAGTTAAAACAAAAAGGAAGGTAATCATGACTATCATGATCAAAGTAAAGGGAAAAATGGCTTTGTCAAAAGGAACCCTAACGTATGCAATCAAGGTTGTCGTCGTTGATATTTCTTCGGGTATGGCTTACTCCTTTTTAGGGTGGAGGAGGGATTGGTCTCGCCATTTGATCCCTAAGGATCATGTTTCATTCACTTGTGCATTGAATTCATGATTGTTGCGTCAATTCCATACGTCTCAGGGCCATGTTGAAAGGTCGGAGCAGGAGGAATCTCTCGAATCTGGAAGAAATGTCGCTGATTTTTCGTTTAAAAATACTAATGTGGTAATTTCAATGACAAAATAGGAAGACCTGGCTTGTGATTGGGACTACTAGGGCCTTGTGAACAAGGGAAGATTTGTTTTTTGTGACTTTCCCGTTCGACGGTTTCCTTCTGAACTTTTACTAGGTATAAGCTTCCAATATTTTGTTAAATCCTTATCAAGAGTTTCAAATCCATTATGGGGTTTTTTTTTTTTTTTGTAGGCAAAGGTGGTGCATCTCATTTTCTATTAACATATCAGAACATTACATCAAAATTAGTGGACCAGCTACCCGCCCACCAGGGGAAACCGAGTAGGGTATCCACCTAAAGTTTTTAACACCATACCAAAAAAAGAAGTCACGAAGTCTCTTTTTCCTGGCTAAATAGACATTACAGTCCTTCCCTGGTCTAGTTCTAGTGATATGCATATATAAACTGTCCATTACAAAAAGAGGGAAGCTGACTAAAGTATCTAAATACCGCAAAATCATCAGAAGGGAGACTAGAACTAAAACTACTCAACTGCATTAGCAAAGATTGGAGAGTCCTCCTTGGAGCTCCTCTGCTGGCTGGCCTTGAGCAATTGCTGAATCTCTTCAAGCTGCTTCCCTTGCATCTCCATGGAGATTTGTAGGATCCAGAGTTCACGCCTCAAGTTGGGAACACCCTGAGCCATCTCAGCCATTTCAGAGGCCACCTGCTCCAGAGCTTTGGCCAGCAACCGTTTCATTACCCAATAAAGATGAAGGGATTGTTTGAAAAGAGACATCCTTCCTCTTGTATTACCAGGGTCATGAACCAGCAGCTCCCAATCCTCCATTTCCGACTCTGATTGAGCCTGAATTGCCTCTTCTTCCATATTCTGTATGATGCGCCTGATTTTGGGGTTGGTGTTCTGAACGTAAGCACGTTCTGCCAGCTGGATTTTATGCTCAAAGGTTTGTCTGGCCTTCCTGCCAGGACGACGGCTCGGCTCAGGGACTTCTTTCTTGCTGCCCCGGGCTTTACTAGCCGCGCTGTTCTGACCACGGCTCGGAGCAGTCTCGCAGCCATCATGACTAACCCGCCTCCGGTGCCCGCGCGTAGGAACCCGTCTACCGCACCGGCTCCTCAGACTAACACCCATAGCGTATCGTTCCCACTCATCAGCATTCATACTCGGGTCGCTGCTCCCTCCCTCATCTGAAGTATCTGGGACCTCAAAGACATCGTCTGGGACCTCTTCTTTCGCAATCCCTTTACCTTTCCTATCAGCCACCTTGGTCCGCGCAACTTCCATTTCCTCTGCAAGCCGAGCCTTCTTTCTTGTTTCCATCATTCCGTTCACCGAATGCCGACTGAGAGTAATGCAGGAGGCCCTCAGATAACCAGTGACGCCTTTCGCGCTGCTGAAGCTGGTTGCAATTCTCTGAGGGTGGGTGCTATGCATGCGGGTTTTTATAGAATCCCGGAGCCTGCTCCTGCTATCCATCCGTCTGTCCGAATCCTGCCATCTGTTCCCGCAAGCATGGCAATTCCTATCAACCATCCGGTTTGATTTATTACTATTTACAACCTCTGACATGTACTCGCCATTACCACGCCAGTTCGGATCTGCCATTGGGTTGATGTAAGGCGAAGAATTCTCCTCAGATTGCGTACCTTCTCGATGTGATCTCCCATGCTGATCACCAATATATTCACCCAGGCCTCTCTGACATTCTTTAACTGCCTGTCCTAACTTCCATCCTTCCCCAAGGCTTCGCACGAGCGGTATCATTCTCATGGAGTTCTTAATCATCATGAACCTACATGGGCTGGACTCTCCACGTCCCTCTGGCGCTCCAGCTCATCGCGCTCCACCCCTCTACCGGTGGCTTGGTCATGATTCGCCTTGATGATGGTTTCCAGGTCCGACCATTCCTGATGCCCGCACACCGCTCTCCATTGGACATCCACCGAGCTGCCGTGACCTCTGCATCCCCAGTTCGCCAGGAATTCAGCCGCCTGATTCCCTTTCCGCCTCACATGGTTGATCACCTTATACTCAATGCGAGGCAAGAGCTCTGCAATCTCCTGGACTATTCCGGCTGATCGCCAACTACTCGAGACTTTTTCCCAATTCCGGCCATTGCAGAGTTTTTTCAACATCTCCACCGCGATCTGAGAGTCCCCTGTGATTTCGAGGTTGGAGTATCCATTTCTGACTGCAATTCGTAAGCCTTGATGCAGAGCCCAGAACTCTGCCTCATTATTGGTCATCTCCCCCCCCCACTCAGCAAAAATCCATCTTACCTGATTACTGTTGTCCCTGAAGATACCACCAAAGCCAGCTTCGCCCGGGTTCCCCTTAGAGGCCCCATCGAAATTCAATTTAATGAAATTTTCTTTAGGATAGCAGAATTTATCCGGGCTGTTAGACCGCATCACATGGTTGGGATTCTGTTTATGAAAAACCATTTCGAATTTTAAATTTAATCTATTCAGGATTTCTTCCTCCATCGGGTTGGCCTTCCAATCTTTCCCAACCCATTTATCCGCCAAGATTGTTTCTCGCAGAAGCTGAATTGCTTTTCCCCAAATGACTCCCGGCTCCATTGCAGAGTTTTGGAATATTCTGCGATTCGTCTCCTTCCAGATCATCCAGAGGGAAAATCCGGAGATGAGGTCCCAAGCTCGCCTGACTACTTTACATTGAAAGACTTCCTTATTCCATTGGAAAACAACATCATTGAATTCGCGGGGGGCATTTTCAGGTTTACCAAAAGATCTTTTGGTGTTTATCCATAGGGTCTTGGCAAAGGGGCAATGAAGAAGCAGATGATCTCTGGATTCCCCCTCCGAATTACACAGACAGCATCTCGATGGGCCAATAAAACCTTTCTTTTGAATCCGATCCCAAGTGAGGATTTTGTTTTTTGATGCCAGCCAGATAAATATGGAGACTTTCGGCCACCAATTCCTTTCCCAAACAATTCTCCAGTCGGGGTTTTCTTCATTTCCAGATTGCTCTGAGGTTAGGAAATAGGCCTCCTTAGTAGCGAACGAGCCCTTCATAGAGTTTCCCCAACGGAGAATATCCCTGCCATTGCGGGCTTTAATCTTTCTTGACTCAACCTCCTTCCTGAAGACTGCTTTGTGGTCCATGCTGAACTCTCCGTCCCACTCCGACAGATCCACCCAAGTCCTCCAACTTTCATCTGGGTTATTAACTTTCCAATAGTCCCTGACGAGAGGTCTATCTCTTCCAATTCTGTCGCGGACCTGTTGGAGGCCCTGAATGGAGCTTAGTCTTTCCTTCTGGTGCCATTTATCCTCCCAGAAGTTAGCTTCCTCGCCACCTCGAATTTCCCAGAAGGAATGCTTTTCTACCAGATCCCTGTTGAGACGAGCTAGGTCCCAGACCGAAGACCCTCTGGGGATATCCCTTCTCTTTAAGATTTCTACTGCTGACTCAGGCATATTGTATTTTTCTTTCCATATAATTTTCCACAGATCATTTCCCCCCCTAAGCCATCTCCACCAAATTTTTGCTCCCAACACCTTATTGAGAGTCTCAGGGTCCCTCAACCCCAGACCTCCTTTCTCCTTTCTTTCAGTTAACTGGCACCAGGAAGCTAAGGCCCATTTTTTCTTATGATCCGCCCCTCTCCATATAAAATTTCTAATGATCTCTCTTATCCTTACACAAATACCTATGGGGGCTGCCATAATTGATAAAGGGTAGACAGGGATAGCTTGAAGGACATTTTTTGCCAAAACTATTCGACCTGCTATATTTAAAGTTCTGAAGGCCCAATTTGCCACCTTATTGCTGAGCTTATCTATAATTCCTTGCCAATTTTTCATCTTTTTGGAGGTAAAGTCCAAAACGTTGCCCAGGTATTTAGTAGGAATTTCACCCCTCCTGAAACCCAAGAGTCTTATAAGATGAGCTTTGACTTGGTCCACAACGTTAAATATGAAGACACAAGATTTGTCCCTATTAATTTCCAGACCTGAAGCCTCCGCAAAAAGATCCAGGATTTTTCGGAGGTGTTTGACCTCTTTGACTGTTGGCTCTCCAAACAACATGATATCATCAACAAATTGCTGATGAGTTAAGCACAGATTATTTCCCCAGAGCTTAAGACCTTTAATTTTGTCTGCTTCTCTTTCTTTCTTGATGAACCGACCCAGACCTTCAGCAGCTAAAATGAACAGAAAGGGAGATAAAGGATCACCCTGACGAAGACCTCTAGTGGCAGAGAAAGTTTTCGAGGGTATCCCATTCACCAGGATAGAAAAACTTGGGGAGGAGATCAAACTATGAATCCAGTCAATCCACCTCCTACAGGAGCCGAAACTCTCCAGGAATTTTCCCAAATAGTTCCAGCTTAATCGATCATACGCCTTCGATAGGTCTAATTTAATCATCATACCCTTCTGTTTCTTGACTTTTAAGGAGTGAATAACTTCTTGAGTGACCACCAGGCCATCAAGGATCTGCCTTCCTTCAACGAAACCCATTTGTTCAGCATAAATTAACTTATCCAGCAGGGGTTTTAATCTCTTGGCCATCATAGATGTTATAATCTTATAGATAACATTACACAACGCTATGGGTCTAAAACCATTAGCATCTTCCAGATTATCACCTTTAGGGATTAGAGCATAGAAAGTGGAGTTAAGGGCAGACCATACCTTCTGATTCATCCTGGATTCTTCTACCAGCTCCAGAATCTCTTTTCCCAGGAAGTGCCATCCTGCCTGGAAGAAGTCAACAGTGAAACCATCTGGGCCAGGAGCAGTACCTTTCTTCATTGCTTTCACTGTTTCCTCTATCTCCTCTAAAGTGGCAGCTCTCATTAACGCATTATTTTGGTCTTCAGTGACCAAATGAGGGATGGCAGAGCAAATTTCCTGGATTGCCTGAATTCTATCAGCTTGAGGTTCCCTTAATATTTCCTTGTGATGATCAATCAGGACCTGTTTGATTTAAGCTTGCTCGACCACTCTATTCCCATTCTTATCTTTGATAGAAAGAATCATGTTTCTCTGTCTATGTTTGATCATAGCTTGATGAAAGAACTTAGTATTTCTTTCCCCCTCCCTTAACCATTTTATTCTTGATTTTTGACGCCAGAGAATTTCCTCTTGCTTCCTTCTTTCTTCAAGTTTGCCAAGAATTGTTCCTTCCTTACTGATGCTTTCCTCTGTTCTGCCTTCCAAAATCATTTTCTGCTGGAGAGTTTACATTTCTTTTTCCAAATTTTGTTTGTCTTCCATAATATTGCCGAACTCCTTCTTGTTCCAGTTTTTAATTTTCTCTTTCAGCTCTTTAAGTTTTAATTGAAATGTACGCATTTTTCCTTTGCCCTGAATCGTGCTTTGACACCACCATTCTTCAAATTTTTTGATAAATGCTGGGTCTCTTAGCCAGAAGGATTCAAACGAAAAGGTCTTTTTCCTTGGTTCACTTTGATGTCCACCTCAAGTCTAATTGGCCAATCATCAGACCCCAGGGAAGGCATTATCTTTGCTTCTATAAAAATATCCTTGTTCATGATACCTTCAGAAACAAGGAATCGATCCAGCCTGGAGGCAATTTGATTTTTACCGCCCCTCCTGTTATTCCAGGTGCAAATCCCATTTATAGTCTGGATGCCTACAAGCCCGAGGTCATCTATCAGATCATTAAACTTCTCCATAAAGTGATCCATTTTTCTTATTCCTCCCTTCTTTTCTTCTAAAGATCTGATTAGGTTAAAATCACCACCAATTATCCAGTCAACTTCTGGATATAACCTATGAATGATTTTCATGCTATTTAGGAAGTTTTCTTTTTCTCCTGGAGAAGGAGGTCCATACACCCCTGAAATGACAACCTGCTCTTTAGTTCCTACTATTCTACCAAGGCCAGTAAGGATTCTGCTCATACTAGTCCAGCTATCTAAGATGATATCATTCGGGTTCCACAAAATTGCAATACCCCCTGCAGACCCAATGGCATCTTGTCCCATAATTTCATAATGCATTTTATTCTTGGCCATGAGTTCTTCAATCTGTTGAACCGAAATTTTTGTCTCCTGTAGAATCATAACACTAGGCTTTTCTTTTTTCAATTTTTCTTTCAAATACCTCTGTTTGCCCTTGCTATTCAGGCCTCTTATATTCCAACTGATCACAATCATTTAAAACTTTTGGAAAGAGGGGAAGAATACCTCTGACAGAGGTATCACTTTTCCTGAGTTTATCAAGGTTTCTCCTACAGTCTGGATAGTTTCATTCATCGGCTTTCGGCCTCGTTTCCTGCTGCTTTTGCCAGAGCCATCCATTCCCGTCTGTCCAATCCCTTGGTCAGGTCCTATCATTATCTGCTTGTCTGCGTTCTGTCCTTTTTTTTCCTTATATTTCTGAAATACTTCCTTGTACAGTTGTTTCTGTTTCTCGGGTATGAATCTGCTATCTAAATATTTCCATTCTTGGATTAGCTGTTTCATGGTTCTTTCTTCCTCAATCTCACCTTCGACTTGATTTTCCACCTCCATCAGGGATTGTATTACCAAATCCTCCACCTTTCCTTCCGGCTGTTCTTCAGAACTTCGTCCTAGGTTTACTTCCTTCCCTTTACTTTCGCCTATAATATCCATTGGGGAATTCCCAGGGTCTTCATCATCTTCCAGATTAACTTCATACTCTTCATTTTCAATCTGGAGAGCCTGAAACTTATTTTGGCTTATTGTAATACCAGATTTTCCTTAAGGATGGGATTTAGTTTTTTCTTGACTTTGTCTCTTTTTTCTTGTGACCTGCTAAAAACCTTTGTCAGTCTCCTCCATTTTTCCTGTATTTCTCTGCTGTTCCTCCTGATTTCTTTTCAATTCATCCTCCTTGTTTAATGGGAATTGTCTATACAGATGCCCATATTCATGACATTTACGGCATCTAAAAGGGATGTGTTCATAATCTACTGGTTGTTGCCACACTTCATCGTGATACTCCACCTCAACATGGTCTGGGAGGGGTTCGGCTAGATTCATGTATACACAAATCCTTGCATATGAGTTATATTTACCTTGTCGTGTAGCTTCTGCAGCTTTAACAAAACTTCCGATTGAGTTTCCTATCCCTTCCAAAATTTCAGGATCCCAGAATTCATCAGGGAGTCCAAACAGCCGGACCCAGATTGGGGCTTCCAGCAGCTTTTCTTTTTCTGGGTTATATCTCTCCTCCCAGTATTTCATGAATAAGCCTGTGTTATTCATGAAATACGGTCCTTCTTCAGAGACCCTGTTTCTGTCTTCCAGGTTCGTGAAAATGGCTGTGAAAAACCCTTGGGCTCCCAACTTTAGGTCTATGTGACCCTTCGGTTTCCACCTTTGTTCAATCCACCTGTATAGCTCTTTCTCCGGAGGCCAATATCCTATGAATTTGCAGATCAGGGCATGATCTTTCGTGTAGCTGTTATATTCCTCCAGCTTGTTATTGGGGATAACATATCTTAGCCGCTTTTGAGCTCGTGGTAGGCATTTTCCTTTCATCCTTTTCTGCGACAGATTGCCCATGACTGGGGCATAGTTTTCCTACTGATTCTGTTGTATTCCACTTGCACTATTCTCCCCCGTTACTACATTCTTGAAGGAGGGGATCTCTCCCCTCCCCGAAGTGTTTTCCATTCCCTCTCAGCTCTTGTCCCTTTAGAAAATACTCCTAACAAAAACTGGGAAAATAGCTTCTTACCTGACAAACTGGAGCCTCGCTGTCCTATTCTCCGCCCCGATCTGACTGCTGCAACGGGTCCTCCCGCATTCGTCACTGGCCCGATCCGTCAGCTGCACATCTGCAAACCTGCAAACCCTAGCAGATCGCCGCTCTGATCTCTCTCCATATTTACTTTTATTATAAATTGTATACTCAATCCATTATGGGGTTTTTATTCTAAATATATATTTGAATTAAAACTTGAAATAGAAGACTATCTCGAGATCCTTTCTGCTCAACAAAGATTACTTTTTGAAGGAAAGCAACTACATGACTTCAAAACTTTACAAGAGTATAAAATCATTAAGATTAAACAATCCTCACTCTCTTAAGGCTTCATGGAGGTGCAACAGGAGAAAAGGCATCAAGACCTAAAACAACAACCCCTTCATTCAAGGATGTAATAAATATTTCTTCTTTGCCAGACCCTTATATAGTGGAGAAGGCTGAAGACCAAAGGCCTAGTTTGGATATCCATAATCAACATGTAACTGGTGTTTTCTCAGTTCTCCACTTACATGCATTAATTTATAGATTCAATGGGTTTTGGCCCAAAGCATATGCTTTACATCATTGGATCTACAACTCTTGGACAAAAAATTATGAAATTTATTTATGTTCAAAAGTTTTTTTATTTTTATTTTCCAATTTGAGACAGAATCTAAGTGCCAGAAAGTGTTGGATGATGGTTGATCCGAATAGAAAATGGAATCAACCCATGGTATTCATCCACCCATGGAATTTACCCATGGTATTGTAAGTGGCATCCACCCATGGTATTTATCCACCCATAGTATTGTAAGTGACATCCACCCATGGTATTCATTCACCCATGGTATTTTCCCATGGCATTGTGACATCGACCCATGGTATTCATTCACCCATGGAATTGGCCCCCAAGATCTAAAAAATTGAAATGCTAGAAGAAAAAGAGGAGAATGCCCAATAAACAAAACCATAAGTAAAATTTTCATTAAAATGGAGAATAATTGTAAGAGCTACATTGTGGCGGACAAACTATCCTTTTACAAAATGCGACTTGTTACTTATAGTATTTTCGGATCAATGGTCCCTAGTTTTGGGGATGAACTGGGGTTTTTACGACTAGATGTTTTCTGGAACTTGATCCTTTGACGATGGCGGTTTCTAGAATGTCGGTGTGGGTGAGGCTTCCAAACCTCTCACTACCCTTTTGGCACAACCAGGTGCTGATTGATATAGGGAATACAATTGGAACTTTTAAAAAAGTTGATGATGAATGAATATAACAAGGGTTCTTCACCTTTACTTAGATTTGTATAGAGTTTGATCTGAGTAAAGGCCTTCCAGATAGAATTTTATTAAAAAATGGAACTTTTCAATGGATACAAAGTTTGGACTATGAAAATACAGTATTTAGATGTCGTGCTTACTTCCAAATAGGTCACCTACAATATTCATGCCCACAGAACAAAAATTCATTGAAGAAGAAGAAGGGACCAATAAGGAAGAAGAAAGGATCGCAGCAATCTATTGAGCCAAATTTGGAGGAGGAAATTGAGGAAGATTCTCTTTTTCAAGAGACCAAGGAACCTTAGAATATGCATGATTCTCAACAAGCAAGCCATTCCGGACAAAATGGGGATCGACCGTAGGAAGGTGTCTCTAGTTCAGTGGCAACACTTGCTGATTGAATGGTGGGAACTAACAGAATGTATGAATTTGGAAATGCCGACTCATATAAAGATCAACCCCTTTTGGAGCCCATTTTGGATTTGGTGGTTATTTTGACAAAATCTTTTGGTGGTACCTCATATAAAGTGCAAAGGAAGAAAGGGAAAAATGGAAATCTTCATGATTTTTATAATTCATGATTCTCTTTTTTTACGTTAATATTTTTCTCATAGTATGTTGTCAAGTCTATATTTTTGTAGCCTGATAAAGGCATTTTTCCAAGTGGTTAATGCACATACAAAATGTAACTTTCATATTTTTAATGAAAGTTACGATTTTTCCCTTGGAAAAAAAATAGTTAAAACAAAAGCATCAAATAATTAAAAGTGGGAAAATTTTAAAATAACTAAGGAAATCATTAAGAGGAGGGTCACTAAGGAAAGAAACACATGTTTTTAGTTAAGGTTTTCACAAAGATTTATGTTTATGCATACATATATCCATTCATGTTTATAATTTATGGTTTTCCTTTTGATATTGACATAAAATATCAATGTTTCTATGTTTAGCTAGATGAATTACATCGATGGTTATATTTAAATATAATTACATTTCATAAATTTACTAGAAAACTTTGTTGAGTAAGTGTTTCCATTGATGTGAAGCCCAAGGAGATTGTTGAGCATGTTGGCAGTTGTAGTTGATTGTTTCAAGTTCAGGGCACGAGCTTCACTTAATGAACCTCTGACCTATCACATGTGTTTGTGGCATATTAAACAATACCCTTAATTTAACTACATATTGGAAATACCCCTAAAAACCAAATTATTTAATCTCGTGCTAATATGAAACCAATACACCTTCCCAATTTAAAAATCCCCTACTTCCACTAGATATTGTGGGTATCCATTTTTTCATTAACATTTTTTACACCCCTTTATATTTTTTCATTAACTTTGAGCTCCACTTTTATACCTGCCAATATAAAAACCCTTTACCTATTATATATCCCCCAATATATTAGGCCATTTTTTCCTTAATATATATCCCCCAATATGAACCCATGTGGTATGGTATTCCCCCCCGTAGTGAAGCCCCCATGGTTTCAGGGGGAGCCTAGTAAGTGTGCTAATGTGTGTTGCTGGCAATCCAGGGTCAAGGATGTATATCATATATTTGAAGGAATTTTTTCTATAGGTAAATTGTTCAAAAGTACATGTAAATTCTTTAGTTGGATATTCCTCTTAGAGATCTTTCCAATAATATATGGCACTTAGTCAAAACCTTAAGGATTGATGAGAAAACACGTTTTGCAGTGAAGGTAATTCATGTTGGCTAAGGCATCTAAGATATTTTGGCACATATGAGAAATTAGAGGTTGAATTATTTTTCCAAAACTCTATTCACTTGGAAAATATGGTGTTGAATTATTTTTCCAAAACTAGATAATCTGGGGGTTTCATTATTTTTCTATAACCAAATTTCCTAATGCAAATGATGATGTGGAATATATGTGGAAAAGTCACAAGTGGAAACTATATATCGGTTGACGTGATGACTTGGGAAATGAGTTGGCCAGTTAACATGGTGGTGAGAAGTGTATCCAAGTATATGGGCCTTTGTGTATGTAGCATTTTTTCCACTTTCCAAAACAGTTGGATACCAGATTTTCTCATTTATAGGTGGAGGACACCAACCGAATTGGCAGTACAGGTAGGATGGAAAATGACACCAGGTGGCAATGACATAGCAATGGTGATGACATGGAATGACAGGAAGATTTGGACTTTTTGGGTGGCCAAGTGACCCCATTCTGAGTGACACGTGGCAATGACATGGCAGAAATATGACACATAAAATGATGTGGTAATGGCATGGCAGATATGATGTAGAAGAATATTACACATGGCAGGTCATCATTGGTTCTTGAATATTTGATGTGGTAGTATCATAACTCATGCCAGGAATTTTTTGGAAATGTTTTGGTGTATTTAGATATTGACTAAATTAGTGGAAAATAAGGCATATTTCCCCAAATCAACAGAAGACATATCCAACTTATAATTTAGATTTTCGGGGTCTCTAATAAATCTGTGCATATCATCATTTTCCATAAATATCCAGATATAATGAAACAAAAATAAATCTAGCTTATCTAAAGATCCAAGCCTTGAGCAAGTGTGTCATAAGAAAATATATGAACTTTTGTATATCTAAAGTTTTCTTTTTTGGGATGTGGTGCCATTCGCTGGTCATATGGGATGATGTTAGCCTCTGGAGATGGCATTAAAAATAATATGGGTTCAAAATTATTCATATATGACTTAAGTTTCCATGATTAGATGGACCTAGATCCATATTAATGGGACTATGATAATATCTTATGGTAATTTGAGTTAATCATTGAAGCCCCAAAGAGCCAAGGAGCCAAGCTATATCTTGGTCATCTGGGCTAGATTCTAGCAAGGAAATATATAGGTTATTTGTTTGTATTGTCAACCCTTTTATGAATCATTGCGTTGAAAAAATATAAATAAGACATAACACATTGGAGTTGTGTGGAGATTGGACTAAGAAAAGAATAATAAGAAGTTTTAATGCGCTTTGTTTTAGTGGATCAAAGGGAGTGACACAATTCAGAGGAATGAAGTCTGTAGAATATGTCTGATTGATATGTAGTTTAGTGAAATCGTAGAGCTGATGATGAAGACTGATTCCTGGGGTCTGATAAATTCGACCCCTTATGGTTCAATCTCCTGAACTTGTGGGTTATGGGCCCATGAAACTTTGATATATCCACCTTATTTGTGCAACAATAGAACCTATTCATCTCAAAAACCTAAAAAAATAATGATGTGTAGGCCATCGTCTTCCTTGGCTTTCTTAGTTGTCTCATATCAAAACTCGCTTGCATTCTATGTTCTCCTCCAACCCCAAACTTCATTCAATTGCTGACAGTGGAAAATGAGTTACACGATAGTGGGTTGGTCCAAGTATACTTTGTGTAGGGGCTCATGTCTAAAATGTCCTTTATTGTGTTCACAACACGTTGACTCACTTTTGTTGCACCCAATGTCTGACTGCCCTACATGGTTTAGGTCTTGACCCACTCTTGGTGTCACAGTTTCATAAGAGGGATCGAACACATGAGTCCCACCTCGAGTCTAGGTACAATATGTTCATGCTCAACCCATTTTCTTTCTCCTTATTTCATGATGAGACCAAATTCTTGAGTTCGGGTTTGTCTTCAACACTTTCAAACTATTCAGGCACTGAATTCTTGTTAGATCCAAAATCTACACCAACAACTCTTTACTTGCCAAATTCTCGCCTCAATGTAGCCTTTGGTCCTACTGTTCCACCCTCTTGAGGTCTCGTCGTTAGGATTTATCTCTCCCACTCTTGAATTTAACCTTGATCGATGCTATAATGTCATGCAACCTTCTCACCTTGTAGGTTTAGCCTGTCTAGAGTTCCTTTTTCCCCTACTAACAAAAATGTGGGAGGAAATCAATGGAACAAGAAATGAACATGGTTTTGTATTACAACCTCTTAGGGCCTAGATTCAAAAGTAAAAATAATGACATAATGTGACCTCTCAAGCTTGATGGCCTCTTGAAATGGTTTTATTACATTGGGTTGACAACCTCCAAAAATCTCATAGGATGCCCATTTAAAACAAACCCCAACTAACATAAGAGGATTTTTTTCCTCTACCACCTCATGCCTTCTAGAGTCTTACAATATTTTTTTAAATTACAAAAAAATAATGGGAATTCATGTCCTTTGTCTAGCACTGCCATGAGGGTCCTCCTAGAGGCTTCTAGGAATCAAGTTATATTTAGGGAGGGGTTCATGCCCCTACATCATACTCCCACAATTGAAAATATTCATGATCTCATTATCATGTGTTGTCATTGCTCCATCTCGATCATCTCCATCTCGGTTATCTTTCTCCTCATGTATTACTAAGCTTTGACTCATGCTCAACAGTGAGGTGCACCAAGCCTTTCAATGACACATCACCAAGCTCTCACCTCTGGCGCGGTCTTTTAGCATCTCAGCTTCACCTCCTCTAAATCTCTCCAGCTTCTCTACTTTGTTGGTTGTTGCACATTTTCTCACTTATCTTGACAATTCTACCCTCAACCACAATTGTGAAATTTCCACAGCAAATTCTACCTAATAACAATTAGAAGTTGTTCTCCTTCCTCCTATACGAGATCTTTCCCTACTAGAATACCACAGGATAATGACCAATTCTTAGGGTCTGATAAATTTAACCCCTCAAGGTTTAATCTCTTGAACTTATGGGTTATGGGCCCACAAAACTCTGATATCTCTACCTTATTTGTGCAGCAATGGAACTTATTCACCTCAAAACCCCAAATAAGCAACAATGTGTAGGCCACCGTCTTCCTTGGATTTCTCAACTACCTCATATTAGAACTCTCATGTGCTTCGGCTTTCTTCTCTAAACATATACTCCAATAAACCGGCGATGGAAGCAAAGGAGTTACATGACACTGTTCCAGTCCGAGTATACTTTTTCATCAATGGTTCGGGTCAAAAACATCCTTTAGCACGCTGACTCACTTTCCTTGTACCAAAAATCTATATGTCCCAAATAGTTCAGAACTTGATCCACTCTCAGTGTCACAACTTCATTCGGGGGCCCAAACACATAGGTCCCACCCTAAGTTTATGGTTCAAGATATTCAAGCTCAACCTTTTTTCTTTCTCCTTATTTTGTAATGAGCCAGAATTTTTGAGTTTTGGTTTTCCTTCAACACTTTTGACCTATTGATGCACCGAATTCCTCTTACATCCTAGATATACACCAATAAATCTTTACTCACAAAACTCTCGCCTTGATGTAATCTTTGGTTCTATAGTTCCACCCTCTCGCAGTCCCATTGGTAGCCTTCGTCTCTCCCACTCTTGACTTTGGCCTCTACCCAAGTTGTCTAGGGCTCTAGGAACTAGTAACTCAACCCATAGCCTTCCAGGGCTCTAGAGCATTTGTCGAACCTAGCTTCAGGGACTAGCAACTCAACCCACCAAGGGCTCTAGAGTGTTTGTCCCAACCTAGGCTCCAAGACGAGTAATTCAAACCAAGTTGTTCCAAGGCTTCCAAAGCATTTGTTCTAACCCACAACCATAAGGAACATAAGCACCAATCGAAAAAAACAAGTGGAAAAACCCACAACACCATGGTTATCTAGGAAATGGCAAGGCTAGGCTAAAATAATTTTTAATCTAGGAAAATCTTCATGCCAAAGACAACACATAACTAATGAATCACATGCATATACCATGCATCCAAAAATCAACAAGGAAATCACACATGCAACCTGTTACCTACAAAGCAATCCAAATGTAGTTTTTGATCCAACTGCTCCCTTGCACTTTCCTATTTTTCTTTGCCTCCTTTCTCCAAATCCAATGTGTGCCAAAGTGCTCCAAGAATTCTCCAAGAATAATTTGAGTGTGAAATAGTATGAGAGAATGAGAGAATGAAAATGAGTGCTCCCTAAAATAAATTGAAAAAATGTAACAACTAATCCTCAGAAGCATTTTTATCATTGAGGCCTCTATTTTCTTCATTTTCCTTTATTTTCCCTTCAATTTCCTTCTCATGCAAATATATGTCTCTTCACCTTCCTTTTCTCCTAATGTTCGTTATTTTCATAATTAAAATTCTAGTTATTTCCTCTTTTCCTTTTCCAATGCCTTTTCCATTTTCCATAGCCATTAATTAATCACAAATGACACCCATCACTATGTTTTTTCCCATCATTCAATTTGGAATACTTGTCAAATGACGTTGGTCTTATTTTATTTACATATAAAGTCAACCAAGGGTTGTTACAAACCCCTCCCCCTTAGGGGAACACCATCCTTGATGTTCTATGAAACCTATGACCAACAAACCACTAAAAATAAAACACATACTTCCCATGGAGCTTTATAAGCTCGATGGAGTATTTACAATGACATCTTGCAAACCATGTCCAACATAACAAACATGATAATCATACCACTTATTGAAGCTCTATAACACAACTCATTAAGGTGTCTAATACAACATCCATATATACATATACACATACATATACCAAAAACTCATTTTCTCAAACCATGAACTAATGAAGGATACATTGCTCACATCCGATCACCCATATCCCATGTAGCTTCATCAGGCCCAAAGTTCTTCCACTTCACTTTAACCTGCTCAATTTCTTTGTTTCAGAGCATGAGTTGTTTCTGCTGCATTATGCGTTGTGGTTCTAGCTAGAATTCTCCCTCTAGTTCCACCTAGTGCAATACAGAATAGTCAATCACATGATCAACACCCTGGACATACTTCTTAAGTAATAAAACATGGAAAAAATCATGGAATTTCACTATCAGAGGAAGTGCAAGTCGGTAGGTCACTGGTCCAATCATCTCAAGGATCTAGAAAGGCTCGGAATATTGAGGTGCCAACTTGGCATATGATCCAATCCTCAAGGTATCCTCTTGGGTTTGATTTGCAAATACACATGCTCCCCAACTTCAAACTCCTTAAATACCCTGTGTTGGTCTGAATAACTATTCTTCCTATCTTGTGTTGCCTTCAAATTCCTCTTAATAACCTGCATTTCCTGTTCCATCTCTGCCAACATATCTGGTCCAATCAACACCATGTTCACTGGATCGCTTCAATTGATAGGAGTATTACAACTCTACCCATAAAGTGCCTCAAATGAACTCATATTCAAGGACTCTTGATACCCATTATTATAAGGAAACTCAACTAGAGGAAGATACTCTTCCCACTTCTTCTGTTGATGCATGACATACATCCTCAACATGTCCTCAAGAATCCTATTAACCCTCTTTGTCTGTCCATCTGTCTGTAGATGATAAGTTGTACTAAAAGAAAACTTTGTCCCCAAACCTCCAAACAAATCCTTCTAAAACCTGGAAGTGAACTTGGCATCTCTATCCGATACAATCTTCTTAGGAACACCATGCAAACTCACTATCTCCCTGATGAAAATCTAAGCTACCTCATGAATTTGTAGACTCAACTGCAATGAATTGCGCTACCTTACTTAACTTGTCAACCACATCCATAATAGAATCATGTTGCTTTGCTATCCTCAGTAAACCTATAATGAATTCCATTGAAATGACCTCCCATTTCCACTCTGTAATCAGAATCAACTGCAATAAACCACATGGATGATTACACTCTACTTTTACCTGTTGACAATCCAAACATCTCACAACAAACTCAACCATCTCTTTCTTCAAGGTCAGCCAATGATAGAATTTATTAACTACTTTCAATGTCTTCTAATATCTTGGGTGACCTAAATATGGCTTGACAAGAAACTCCCTCAAGATAAGCTTCTCGAGTGCACTATCATCTGGTATATAAATCATGTTCCTGAATCTATCCAAGCCATCTGTCATGATATGACACTCCTCATCCCTATTACCTTCACCTTGTTGTTATAACCTGTGACTCAACTGCTGATACCTGTCATCATGTTGTCATGCCTACAAGATCTGTTCCTGTAAATTTAGCCCATAAGAACTCACTGCTGTAATGTGATTCACCTGCACTTTTCTACTAAGAGCATATGCAACCCTATTCTCCTGTTTCTTAATGTACTTGACCTTGAAATCAAACTCACTGAGAGTATCCAACCATCTAGCTTGCCTAACTTTAAGAATAGGTTGATCAAAGAAGTACCTCAACCCACTATGATAACTCATCAAGACAAACCTTCTGCCAAGAAGATAATGTCTCCACATCTCCAATGCATGAATGATAGTTTCCAACTCAAGATCTTGAGTCATGTAGTTTTGCTCATGCTCATTCAACTTCCTTGACTCATAGCATACCACTTGTCCTTGCTACATCAAGACTCCACCAAGTCCTCTCTTGCAAGAATATGTACATACCACAAACTCTTTGTCTGGATTTGTAATCTTCAAGGCCGGAGCATTTATAATAAAATCCTTCAACTGCTCGAAACTAGTTGCACACTTCTTAGTCCATTCAAATTTATTTTCTTTCCTCTATGAAGATGTAATATGATAGTCAATATGTAGGAAGTTCCCGTTGAACCTCCTATATTAACCTGTTAGTCCCATAAATGATTTGACCTCATCCACATTCCTAAGAGCTACCCACTCCATGATAGCTCTGATTTTTTTTGGGTCCACTACTATGCCTTCCTTGGAAACAACATGACCCAAGTAATGAACTTATGTTTGAAAGAAGCTCCACTTACTAAGCTTGGCATACAACTGATTCTCTCTCAAAAAAATTTAACACTATTGCTAGTGTTTTTGCATGATATTCCTCACTCTTAGAGTGTATCAATATGTCATCAATGACTACTATCACAAACTTGTCCAGATAAGGATTCAACATACTATTCATAAAACACATGAAAGTAGTTGGAGAGTTAGTAAGACCAAAAGGAACTACTACAAACCCATAATTCCCATACCTAGTACACAATGTGGTTTTGTAGACGTCCTCTTCTTTAATGCATATCTGATGATATCCTGATCTCAAATAAATCTTTGAGAACACTGCTTCTTCCTTCACCTGATCAAACAAGTCATGAATTTTTGGAAAAGGATACATGTTCTTGATTATCACCTCATTCAACTGCCTGTAATCAATACACAACCCGAGAGTATGGTCCTTCTTCACAAAAAACACTAGTGCACCCCAAGGCGACACACTTGGCCTTATTTATCCTTTATCAAGAGTTTCCTTAAGCTGCAACTTTAGTTACAATAAATATGGAGTGCTCATCCTGTAAGGTGCCCTTGATGTTTTTTCTACTCCCGACATCAACTCAATAGAAAATTCCACTTCCCAATAGGTGGTAACTCTAAAATCTCTACTGGAAGCACATCTTAAAACTGCTACAAAACCAGATACCTCTTCAATACTTTGACGTCCTCAATGTCCTTCCTTTTGTCACTAGAAATATGAAATGCAAACAATACACATCATTTCCTAGTACTATGCTTTGTCTACATAGATGTAACCATTCTCACTAATGTAGGCTTCTTCTTACCATACAAGATTATCCTCTCTCCATCGTTATCCAAGAACCCAATATCCTTCTTGTAACAATCTACCTTTGTCCTGTGAATGTACAACCAATCCATACCCAACAACATACTATATGATCCCAATGGAAGCACAATTATATGTGTTGATGTATACATACCGTTAAGCTCAAATGCACAAGATCTCACCCAATGATGGACTCTTTTCTTGGTACCTATAGCCAACAACACCAACCAAGACTCTGTATGCACTTATTTATTCAACAACACTTATCCACCAGGTCAAGACTGATATAACTATAGTTAGATCCAGGTTTAATCAAAATAGAAACAACTTGATCACAAATGTTATCTTACATCTCGATAATAGATGCCTAACGATTAGCCTGCCTGTTATCTAATGTTGCATAAATCCAAGGAATACTCTGTCCAACATCCCCAACTGTTTGTGCCTCTTGAGCACTATAAATCTAAGGTCTTCCATCCTGATGTTGTGGACAATATCTCCTGTGATGATCCTTGCCACAAGTCCAACACTGCTAAGGATTCCTTCCATTACCCTTGTTCTCCTCCTTAGACTAAAATCCTTGTCCTCTATCAACTGCATTGGATTTATTGTACGACGTTGCATTCTCCTTGTTACCCACATCCTGAGGTCTTCCCCATTTCTTATCCCAGTTTTCTTTAGTATTTTCATTACCTTTTGAACCCTGCTTAGGCTGAGGCTTACACTTAGACTGCTCATAACAATGTTTCAACTTCCCAATTACTTCCTCCAATATCTAAGGCTCATCATACTCAATCTAATCTTTAAATGCTGATGGATATCCCCTAATGAATATTTGAACCTTCGTTTTCTCATCCTTAATATATGGTACACACCTCAACAAGTACAGGAACTTAGTTGTGTATTATTTTTCTATCACAGATCCCATATTCAATTCGTAGAATTCCTTAGCCTTACCGTCGACATAATATCTCTTTGAAAATTACTTCTTTCTGAAGAGTCTTTTGAATTAATGTTAACTCAACTCCCTTGTCTTGATACCTTTGACACACTTCAAATCTTCCCACTAGATGTTTGCTTTCCCCTTGAGACTGAAAATAACTATCTTGGATTTCATGTTCCCCGAATAATAATTTAGCTCGAATAACTTCCTCATTCCAAGCAACCATGCTTCTACATCTTCCAGTTTCTTCAACTCTCTATCAAAGATAGTAGGTTTGGCTTTCTTGAAATTATCATAAAAGTATTGCTTCTCACTCTTCCTGTAAGGATGATAATGATGATAACCATGATGTCTCTCTGATCTAGAAATAGAATAGAACCCATAACCACTAACTCTCATGTTAGGTGTATCCATCCATCTTCCACCTTTGACCTTGTCATCCCTATCTGACCTATGTCCTCCATGAGACTTGTTACCATATGCCCCATTTATCCTTTCCTCCTATCCATAATTGATATGTGGTTGTCCCTATCTCTGCAAATCTGATAAACTCTGAAGGATCACTGCATTGACATCTACTTTCTTTTCTTGTGCTCTGTCAAGTCTTTTTTGTGACTAAATGATACTATCATTATCTTCTTTGCAAATCCTGAATTCTTCCTTCAGACTTCTCAAGGTATCTATTATGGTAGGGGAGCAATAATCCTTGTGCTTCTCGTCTAATCTATAAGGAGAGTCAATGGGACTTAATCCACCATTTTTCTTGTCATCTCTGACCTTCTACTTCCTGCAAACATACCATGTTAGATAACCAAATATAAACATAATATAACATACCTCAATGAAGTTTAGGGGAGCTTATTTCGTCTGTACAATCAACTCAAATTACCACAACATATGTATATATATGAAATCAACATATCAATTGTCTCAACATCAACATCATGACTTACCAATACCACAATAATGACCATCACAATACACGCATTACAATCACATTGAAAAATAACATGCATGAATAAAAATCACATCCCGTCCATCTAGTCCAAGTGTTTGAACTTGGAAGCTTTGATACCAATCTGTAACCACGCCCTCCCACATTTACCTAATTTCACTGGCCTACCAGGGTAAACATGAAATGAAGAGTTACTATGAAATGACTCGAACTCCAAGCTCCAGTTTTGGAAGTGGGGCTGACAAACTGACAACTCACAACATCCCTCGGGGCTACAAGATACTCAAGGGCCAAAGGATAACCCTAGGTGACCATTCCACAAAATTAACCCCCAACCATAGGGATGACAAGGATTGGGTGCATTATAGGCCTCCAACCGCATGCACAACACTGACTCAATGTGGTTATGACCCAACTTGCCTAATTTAGAGGGTGCGGTCCTGAGATTTGAGCCACCTTTTCAAGATAACCTCTAGATCCCTACCCAAAATTTCCTAATACTTTCCAGAATCATAATTAACATGATGGCAAAGATGAAAATTCAAATTGAATCAAAAACTTGACCTAGAATCAGTAGAACACACTAGATATTTTGTCAAACACATGGAAGACATGTAATCTACAGGTCGTAAATGCATATCTGATCATATTAGTATGAGATTCACCTGAGAATTACCAAGAAGAGTTTATTACCTCTCCATGTAATTGCAACAAAAATTATTAGTCCATACATTCATCGATCAATCAATAACTAAACAATTCATGACAAGAGCGATACATATCATATAATCAACATATAGCCATAAAATAACCAGCATATAAATCATGGCAACTTAACCATATTATCACCAACATAATCACTACAAATACTCATAGATCAAAATAGGAAAATGTCTCATATTAGCATATGAAAATTCCAACCAAGTCAGGGACTTCCACATACCACCCAACCATAGATTGGGTTGAACCAAATCTGTCTTTCAACCAATCACCCCACATCATATTACAAGCATGAATGTGGGATCTCATGGAGTAAACTAAGAAAAAAACCAAACCAGGGGTTCCAGAGGCCAAACCACATCAACCCTCAACTAGAGTGATTCCACCTCCACGGTCGAACATACAAAAAACCAACTAGATCAGTATCTACCTAAGTTGTCCAAGTCTCCATGAACTAGTAACTCAACCCACAACCTTCCAGGGCTCCAGAGCATTCGTCTGACTAGGATCCAAAGACTAGTAACTCAACCCTTCAAGGGCTCTAGAGCATTTGTCCCAACCTAGGCTCGAGGACTAGAAACTCAAACCAAGTTGTTCAAGGGCTTCCAGAGCATTTGTTCCAACCCATAGGCATAAGGAATATGAGCATTAATAAGAGAACAAAAAGTGGAAAAACCCACAACACCATGGTTATCCATGAAATGAAAGGGCAAGGCTAAAACCACTATCAATCTGGGCAAATCTCCATGCCAATGACAACACATAACCAATGAATCACATGCATATACCATGCATCCAAAAATCACCAAGAAAATCACGCATGCAACCTATTACCTGCAAATAAATCCAACTATAACTGTTGATACAATTATTACCTTGCACTTTCCTACTTTTTTTTGCCTTCTTTCTCCAAATGTAATGTATGTGAAAGTGCTCCAAGAATACTCTAAGTGTGCAAGAGTATAAGAGAATAAGAGAATGAAAATGAGAGCTCCCAAAATTAAACTGTCAAAAGCTAACAATTGATACTTATAAGCCTTTTTATCATTGAGGCTTATATTTTCTTCATTTTTCCTTCAATTTCCCTCTCATGCAAATATGTTTCTCTTCACTTTCATTTTCTCCTATTTTCATTTATTTTCATAAATAAAATGCCAATTATTGCCTCTTTTCCTTTTTCAATTTCCATAGCCATTAATTAATCATACGTAATACCCATCACTATGTTTTTTCCCAACATTCAGCTTGGAATATTTGTCCCATGACCATGGTCTTGTATTATTTATATAGAAAATCAACCAGGGGTTGTTACACATCTCACTATACTATGTGTGGGGGTTCGTGTTCTAAACATACTTCAGTGCACTGACTCACTTTCACTACGCCAGAGCTCTTCATGCCCCAAACAGTTCAAGTCTCCACCCACTCTTGGTATCACAACTTCATTCAAGGACCTGAACATGTGTCCCACCCCGAGTTTGGGGTTAGGGATTTTTGGGCCCGGTCCCTTTTCTTTCTCCTTATTTTGTGATGAGCCTGAATGCCCAAGTTTAGGTCTACCTTCAACACTTTCAAATTATCAAGGCAATGGATTCTTCTTACGTCCTAGATATACATCAATGACTCTTTACTCACCAAACTCTCACCTTGACGCAACCTTTGGTCCTACAGTTCTACCCTCTCGGGGTCCCATTGTTGGCCTTCATCTCTCCCACTCTTGACTATAGCCTTGATTGAATCTATAATGTCATGTGGCCTTCTCACCTTGTAGGTCTGACCTCTCTAAAGTTTCTTTTCACCCCTACTAACAAAAATGTGGCAGGAAATCAATGGAATATGGTTTGAATTTGATAAACACACACAAATAATAAAAATGAACATGGTTTCAAATTATAACATCTTAGGGCATGGATTCAAAAGTAAACAAAATGACATACTATGGTTTTACATTGGGTTTGTCACCTCTTGACATTTCCCAGGCTACCCATTTAAAAGAAACCCTAGCTAACATAAGAGGAATCTTGTCCTCTACCACCTCATGCCTTCTAGTGGCTTACAATATTTTTCAAAATTACACAAAAATAATGGGAATTTGTGTCATTTGTTTAGGACTACCACAATGGTCCTTGCGGAGGCTTCCAGGAATAAAATTTGATTTGGCGAGGGGTTCATACCCTTGCATCAGCCGAGAATCGTGCAAAGGAAGTTGAGCTTGACTCCTTTTAGGAGAATTATTTTTTATTGTTAGCTCGAATTTCTTTATCAAGCACATGGGAAAAAGAAATTTTATTTTATATTTGTTTTGTGTTCGAGGGATTTGTTTGTAGGACCAATTCTTATATAGGACAAGTTGGAACAAATGATAGAACTTATATTTGAAGGCTGAAGGCTACTTATGGAGTATAGTCTGTTGTCAAGTTTGAGGAATGAAGTTAGTTGGAGTTTTGAGTAATAATTTTTTTTGTTATTTCTAAGTAGTGAATGTATACCTAAAGATTGCTACCTTGTTTATAATGTCAAGATCATGCCAATCAAGTATGATGCTCATGATGGTTAAGCATATGAAATCTATTGTTGTCCATGATCATGAAGTATGAATGTAAAGTCTGTTGAACATAAAAGTTTGATGTATTGAAGTATGAATGATGAAGTTTTGTTAAGTATGAAGTAAGGTGTTTGGTCTACTGTTGATTTGAATTAGGATGTTACTAAACAGAGAGCAAACTACGATATGAAGCTAATGCTTGTGGATCCACTATGAAAATGTCATGAAAGGGAGGACCACTGTGTTCTTGGGAGTTGATGCCTCCAGCAAGTTGTTGCCTCAATCAGGTTTTTTCCTATAGCTAGTGGGTGCTTGCATATTTTAGAAGTTGGTACCTCAATTAGGTTGTTCCCTTCAACAAGTATATGCTTGCATATTCTTGAGGTTGATGCCTTAATCATGTTGTAGTGTAAAGTTGATTGGTGCCACTAAACTATTGTAATCAAAGATTGAAGAAAAAGATAAAAACAATTATGGTTTTCAAATAACTTTAGAATTTATATTTGATATTTTTAAAACATATTTTATAAAATAATATGTGATCTAATTTTTTATTTTTATTTTAATAACATTAGAATTGGGATAATTTTTTTTGGGTACCTATGGA
>APFE031450249.1:181996-208450 GCA_000404065.3 Pinus taeda | reverse complement strand
ATATATTATAATATTAACAAAATTCTTTTCAAATTTCACTTGGAATGGGGAGATAGAGTCAATGGAATGGCTTTATTTTTTAGTTGTTAACATTTAGAGTCAACTAGTTAAAGCTCATATTCAGCATTGTGGCTTGCCTGTAATTGGCTGGAAACCTTATTAACATAAAGACACCGATTATAGAATGTCTAAATCATTCTCAAAAAACTCATTTCATATGCCATGTTTTAAAACACCAATTATAAAATCCCTTAATCATTGAAAAACTCATTTCACTACCATGTTTACCACTGGCACTTTACCCAGTGTTGGATTTGCCAACAAATCCATCTAGGCAGCTTGACACCTATCATCTCCTTTGGATTCCTTATTCTATTATGTAAAAGTTAATGGTGGATATTGCATCCTATATTTTATTCATTAGACTTTGTGTACACTCATGAGTTGAATCATTGGGTGATGAGAAGGGTAATAAAAGCATACCACTAAACTAAACCCTAGACAATGGAGAGGACTCCTAGGTTATGACATACATTGTTCAACGCCACTGGCATCACATAATTGTGCACCACTTCCCATATTCCTAAATTGTTAACCATTAAAATGCAATCTTGTTAGACATAATTTTAGTTGTACTTCACCGTATTATTTATGTGATAATTTTATGTATTTTATTATTTAAATTATATACAAATTTCCAAGTTATCGTGACAATCGATGTTCCACGAGACAAATTGATCAAAAATAGAAATTGGTAAGAGTACCTTGACCTCTTGCATCAAAATCCTTCCTGGCATGTTAGTTTTCTATCATAACATATCACATGCAAACATGTGAATGGTATTAATTTATGTTATTATGCCCAGCTAAACTACAAATGTCATTGGCTAAACTACAAAGTTATACATGAGAAAAAATTCTTAACCATACAAATCCATGAATTTTCTTCCATATATATTTATTAACAGATATATTTATTAAATAAATTCTGAACACAATTTACGAAGAGATGGTATAAAAAAATATTATTTAATTATTTGATTATTATGTAATTTTTATTTTCCCCAATGGGTTGAGGAACGAGGACGGTACCAGGGAAGGAGGAAGTATTAATCTCCCACGTAGCAACAATTATGCATAGATGTGGTCGGCAATGGACATTGGGAAGCTTCCTCATGAACGTTCTCAATACTCCTCTTCTTGGATTAATATTAATGGTGTTGGTATGGATTTGTTATTGTAATTGTAATGGTAGGGAAATGAGATGTGATAGATTAGAGGGCTTCAATGGTATCAAAAGGAGGTAGAAAATCAATCTGCATTTCCTTGGGCATGTTGATTTTTTACTTCTTTTGATTTCATTGAAATCCAAATTACAGTTTGTTGCTTTTGATTTTGTAGATTTTTTTGGAGTCACAAGTTGTAATTTAGATGGGTGGGAGGTTTATTTTGTAACTTGCAAGCCACAGAATGGCAAAGCGCATGAATTGAGTGATGATGTGTTTTCAATGTAGGACTTGGGCTCAAATTCTTTTTGACAATAGTGGGTGAATGAACTCTATTTGCAATATTTCTTCTTCCCTTGCCAGTTTTTTCTAGGTTGAACATAGGTGGAATTTCTAGGAGGTGGTTTGGCTTTTTACTACTTGTTCTCAGGTAACTCTTATTCAGTTTACATTCCTTAGAAGGGTAGTCTGGTTATTGCATGACGTGTGGGTTGCATTGCCTTAAAGGGTAACTGAATTATTCCACTATGCTTGTGGTCAAAGTCCTCGAGAGGTTTTCTATTGCCTTGTTTTGTTTCTTTGGGATAATTATGTTATTTAGTGGTTGGAAGATAGTGAGAAAACAATGGTCTTGGCTGCTTCTTTTATTGGTTTCCAAGAGAGCCTTCCCCCAACTCTTGTGGTGCTCGAGGAGGGAGTCCCGGGCTAGTTTCTTTTGTGGAGTCATTGCCATCCAAGCCAATGGAATCTCAATTCTCGAGGTTGGTCAAGTGCCTTGATGTGCTCCTATTTGGTGGGTCTAATTTGTGTGAGTTGAAGTCATGTTAGTTATGAGATGCCAATACTAAGACAATGTGGTCGTCCACGTTGGGGGGGAAGGGGGGGCGTGGACAACAGAGTAGGGGAGAAAGAAGAGAAGGGACTCAACCAGTGGATGAAGGCGAGCTCGAGGTGCCGCAAAGAGGATCTCCTAGGCATGTTGATTTTCTACCTCCTTTTGATTCCATTGAAGCCCAAATTCGCCTAGTCCAAGCCTCAGTGGACCAGCTAGCTCAAGATCGCCAAACATACCGCAATGATATGATTAGTTTCTTTTTTGATATCTTGCACAATCATGGATGCATTCTAGACCACCAAGCATCGCTTCGACGTAACCAAAAATGTTGCATGACAAGATGGATGGTTTTGAAGAGCAGATGGCACATATAGAATCTCACATCCATGATGTCTTTCATCGCTCAACTAATGGATAAAACAAAGATTAAGCCCCAAATGATGATATTTTGCAATGAAGCAAGTGGGTTTTTTCTTTTTCTTTTTTTGGTTTTTGCTCATTTTTGTGCCTGGTGGACAATTGATATGAAGTTATCTAGTTTTTTGTAGATCCTCTTGGTTCTTTTTTGTATGTATCTATTGGTCAACAAATATGGTAGGAATGAGGCCTTGTTTTCATGCTTTTTGTTTGTCCCATGATGTATCACTCTCTTGAATTAATAGAAAAATGTCACTTACAAAAAAATAGTAATTTTTATTTATTTTTAATTTAAAAACTTTATTGCATCATAATGTTTTCAAAACCAGAGTACAATGTTGTTACTTTTAATCATATGTGGGGATTCTCATTGTCTCTAGAGAAATTAGGAGAATTCACCAACTACTCAGAGATTCCCAAAACACAAAATTAAACATTTTGGTTAGCTAGTATAAAAATTAAGAAGAGACCAAATATACTAGTTGACTTAACAATATTAAGAGTAGGCAGAAGAAATAAGAGATGGATCCTTTGCACTCGAACCAGGAGGAGAAATAGTATCAGAGTTGCATTGGAGATGCCCTTCAACATGGGAAAACCTTGTGTCGAGCATGTCCATAAAAAAACATTTGTTTCTCAGCATCCTTTTAATATCCTCAAGTGGAGGAAACACATTGTATCTTTCCACTTGTTTATCCTTCAGCACCAAGCCAAGCAAAGTTTTCATTTGCTAGTGTAATGCAGTTGAGTTGAGGTATTGCTTTCTTTGTCCCCTGGTATGACCAAGGTTTGGAACCTAGCAAGAGACCTCCTTTAATATCTCAGAATCAAAATAAGTTTGCTTCTATGCACCCACCATGGTTTCTAAATTTCTAATTTATTGTTGAGTCTCAAAGGGAACAACAATAAAGTAAGTCACAAGAAAGTCCCAGGAAAAATGTCAGGCCCTTCATTGGCCTTGTGAATTGTTGTTTCCACCTCCCCTCCTACTACATGTGTTGCCTGGGATGCATGGTGAGTAAGAGGGAGTCAACACCTAAATTATCACATGAAAACTCATGCCCAACAATATGATGACTGCAACAACCTGCTAATAACACTCGCAAAACCGAGGCTGACAAAATAACCAGTATCAACTCTAAGTAATTAAGACCAAACTAAGCCAAGAGACAAAATAGTTTTTCCATACACACAAGGGCGATATTCACCTCCAATATGAAACCCAATGTATTATGAGGATATAAGCCAAGCCACAAACATACCCAAAGAAAATACATGTCACTATTAAACACCTCTTTTTTAAACTAGGTGGTCAAATCTATAAGAATTAACATGAAAAGAAAATAAAAACTTCAGCACCATTCGACTAGGTATACTACCACTTCAAACCAAGAAAAGTCAGAACATGGACCAATTCACACCAAAACAATCTCAAACCACAACACAACCGAATTATCTACTAGAGCAACTAGACCATGACTAGCATTACTAGGTGTAATGATAGATAGATGAAGAGAAGTCAGGAAGAACAATGCCTAAGTGGACAAACCATTATAAACATGGAAGGATGCCAAACAATTTCCTTTATCAATCGCGAATACGTTCAACAAATTCATCCCGTTGTGCCAATCTTTCACTGAATTCCTTCGTTTGTCGAACCCTAGACAAAACTCAACATTCACATCCCAAGAGCTAAGTACAAATATCAGCGACTGGGAGGTTAGCTCCTCAACCTCGGACCAAACCCAACCTCCCATGCAAATCTCCAAGATTATGACCCTCCTCTCCACCCACCATGACCATTTAATAGCGAGATGTATCACTCCATGCATATGCATACTGAGGGAGAGTCGTGCCTCCTACCCTTTAATGTCCATCACGTCTGCAAGTTAGTGGGCTCACCCCATGAAACCTGCGTTTAATCTATGTGCCCACCCCCATCGGGTAATTAAATTAGTAAAACTAAATGAAAGGAATTAAGTGCATTATTATAATAATAACTAAGGTTTAAAAATATAATTAAATTAAACATCTATTTGATATATGATATTTTCTTCCTTATGAGATAAGAAACTTCTTTAAGAATAAATATAAATGTATTTTGGAAGAAGTGTTGAGACTAAGAATAACACTTGAAATTGTTATAACAAAGCTCATCATATCATTTACAGTGTAAAATTAAAAATAGATAAAACAATTACCTAAAACAAAATCAATTAACACACATACTCATATACAATTGTCACACTCTTAAATTCATTGAGTTTATCTATAAAATTATTGGAATTCTTCTCACCCAAATTTAATTTCCATATATAACATGTTCTAATAACTTCAAACCTTTCTATTAAAACTAAATAATCCCTTAAAACCCAAAACATATACATATATATATATTTTATTATATATATTTTAATAAAATATAAATATGATTTTTTTTTTGCTTAAAACCAAGCAAAACAACATTCACATGTTGATGTAACCATTTTTCTTTTCAATAAAAACATATAAAATAATAATTTTCGAACATTTTTTTTTTAACGTACGTTTCCTATATTAAAATTATATTTTGATGCACTACTTTCCGAACTTCTATATCCAACCTTTTATCTTAGTTTCCCATTAAAAATTCTGAATGTTTAATCAAAACTGTAATTGGGACTATATAAGCATCCGATTTAGAGAAACCCCCGCAATGGTTCATAAACATCCATCTTTAATATATTGGCTATGACAAATGTGATGTTACCTTATCACGCTGTGTACAAGATGGTCGAGAGTTTATGAACATTGTAGAGTAGGGTTATTATTATATTATTATTTTTTATATTAAAATATATATGGTTAAGTAAAGAAAATTGAAAAAATATTAGTTTAAAAAAGTGATGTAATTTTCAAAAAATAATAGAAATTCTAGTATGATTTTGATAAAAACCGATGGAAATTTTTTGAAATTTAGATTAAAATTATTAAGCTTCAGTGTTTTGGGTGCCTCAAGGTTTTTGATAATATTGAATCAATTTCCACCATCAAAAACATGATTTGAACACTCCTAGAGTCAGAATTTTTGAAAAACAAATAGCCAGATTTCGACAAAAAATGGACATCCGAGCTAAATTGTCGTCTTAGTAAACAACATCTTTAAAAAATTATTAATTAAATTTATAAAAAATATAGTACTTTTGTTTTTTTTCAAATTAAAAGGATTGAAGTAAAAAACTAACAATAAATACAAAATTGACTATTCACCTTTATGTTGTGAATCATTAAAGCTAGAAGGTATTCCTTTATAATAAGGATTCAAACTATTACAAAAATGTAGATTAAGATTAAGAAGGGTGGTGTTGAGTAATTTGCCTTAGTTTATACAATATGCGAAAGTTATACCTACAGTTGTATATTATAGGTAACTAGAAGCTATGTCTTCATAACATAACATAGTTTATTTGAGAGAAATCAAGGGGAATCTAAGTTTGTTGTTAACAATGAGTTAGTTGTCATCGTTTTCCTTCATTGTCTTTAAAGGTACCATAATTTCCTATCAATTAATGCTGGCTGGTGACTCAAGAGAGAGGCGAATTTTGAGTGGTTATTGCTCTACCAGGGCCAAAGTAGTTTCAACTTTTAACCTCTTTAATATGCACCAAGCACGCACAACTTTTAAAACAATGCCTCCAACATGTCTATTCAATGTTTTTGCTACTGTTGTATCACAAAAATTATCCCATCATTGAATTGGCTATTGGGTTGATTTTTATTAGAATCGATTAGATGAGATTAAATAGTAGATTCAAGAACACTAATGGTTGTTTCATGGAATTGGAGAGCCTTCCTTGTTTCCTAGAACTCCTGAAAGTCCATTAATGCCACAATTTCCATAAGATTTGATTCAAAATTCTGAATTTCACCAGAGAGAAGATGAGGATTAGCCCTTGGTTGTGAATAGAAATGGATTCGGTACCACTGGTCCTTAATTCCACTACAAGGAGACCGAGGGAGCTAGATGAGGGATGAAAGGTGCCAAATCTAGAAGGTTTTCATGGTTTTATCCCACCTTGATTCATGGGAATTGTCACAGGGTAATCATAATAACAAATTTAGGGAGTGTGTAGCATAGGCAGCATGTGAGATTGTTCAAACTTGTCTTGTATTCATGTAAGGATTGTGTTGTATGATTCTCCACTTGCCAATGCACATGTGAATGAATGTGGCAATTAAGGGATTGGAGTATCATGTTTTTTATCATTTATCATTAGTGACCCCCATTTTTCTTTGGAGGCTTCATTTGCCTTTGTATCTGCTAGGGAATTATGTTCATGGAGGATGTGGTGCCACTCCAATGATTCAAATCTTGTGCATATTTTTTAAGCTCTAGATATAATGGAGGTTAGGTGTATATCTTTAGGTAGTGCCTAGTGTGGTGAAGTAAAATTATAAGTGTGGACACAAACAAATTCCTCTAGCCCGATTATGGGTCTAGCCACAACAGATACATTCAATGGAATATTTCCTTATGTTAGAACCAATTAAGAGGGCCTACCTCTTAGTATGCTTATCCTGTTTGATGATGTCCTTGCTTGCTCGCTCTAGCTATCTCTCGCTTCCTTCTTCAAGCACCTGAAACAAGTAAACAACAACAAACAACAACCGTGATAATAGACAAATTGTAATTCAACCTACTTACCAAGTCAAGAAACATTAAACCATGAATATGTAAGATGACAAAAAGTGTAAGAAATCAATCGATAGTTGCATATATATTGATATCAAAGAGATATTACAACCATTGTCTTGACGTTGCGGTTCTCCTCTAACATGACCAGGTTCCCACACACTTTCGCTAGCATTGCATGTTGGCCTCAATCAACAGTAGTTTTAAGGCTCTTCCCTTTAGGATTCACTCCAAACCAAATCACACTCTTCCCTCACACAACTAGATAGCTACAATTATGAATAGCTTGTTGTTTACTCCAAACCAAAATAGCACTAGCACACCAACATTAACACTAGCTTGTGCTTGGGAAGAAGGGAGGTTTATATAGGATGAATGGATGGGAGATGGATCCTATTCTCATGGGAGAAGGTCTTATCATTATAGGGGAAAGGAGCCTAAATTGACATCGTCGACCCCATCTGGCCAAACCATTTACTAGACTTCCATTATGAAGCTTCTAGAGTTGGAAGCTTCGACTCCTAAAAAAAAAACTTTCCATAATGGGATCGACACAACTAGAACACAACTCAGTAGCTTCGGTTAGCGTTAGGGATAGTGCTAAACTCTGCACATCGGTGTAGGGGAGACAAAGGTCATTAGCGCCAGTCTTGTAAATTGGGCAAAATAGAAGTTTAAGGGGAAATGGTGCAAAAGGGAATTGATCTGCTCAAGAAGAGGGACACAATGGGAGTTTTTTCATGAAGGGAAAGCATGTGGGGTTCACTGTAGAGGTCCTACAGGATCAAGGAACGAGGAGTACATGGATAGTGACAAAATGCTGTGTAATATATGCCCCCTAAAGTGCGAAGGCCGAACTAGAGTGAGGGATGAAATGGTTTATGAATTAGTGCGGGGAACTATAGTCTGCCTTCGGAAAACCTGCAAGCAAGTACAAATACATATACATAACTAAGAAATCTGTCAAATGATACATGAATCGTGGCATGGACGCAGCCATCCAGAGAATGATCATGTGACTAGATCTAGGTATGGGCGTAACCATCCTTCAAAGAGGATCATAATGAAACCAAGGTATGGTTGCAACCATCCAATAATGAGAAGGATCACATACGATAACTCATGGTATGGTCACAACCATCCATCTAAAAGAGATGTGCATATCAACATAATCATGTCACATCACTTCGCAACTTGGACTTTTGTGATTTGAGCTCGGGGTCTTGCGCTCCAACACGACTCGATCAAAGTACAAATTCTAACATGTGAATAGATGTGTTGATGTCGAACATGCTAGAAATTCGCTTGATTACTAGTTAATGATATAAACTATTAACAAGTGCAAGAGAAACCACCAATAATGACAATGGTCCTCAAGGTACTATCAACACAATTCATAGAATGTGAATAGAGGAACTGAAGTCGAACACCCGTGAAATCACTCGATCAAAAGCCAATGATGTGAACTTGTCATCGAGTGTGAAGAACTTGCCATTAGGGCATGAAAGCTCTATGGTACTAGAAGGGAGTCCCTCGGTCAACTTCCCAGATAATGAGTTGAAGTCAATAGAAAGCGACCGTGTCGAAGGAGGGCCATAATGTTTCCCACATCATCAACACGAGATGAAAGGATGCAAAATGATTTTGGATGATACATAGAATCAAAGGTAAGTGTAAATGTAGAAGAACAACTCTTGAACATATCGGTGACACGACTGGAAGTTTGGTAGGTCTTTGGATCCATAGGATTAGTGGTCATGATGACATGGTAGAGATCAAATGGAAGGAAAAAATGAACGACCCAATCCAGGAAATTCAACAATATAGAGGAAGATATCCCAACCTGACACAAAGCAGAAGGTGTCATGTTCAAGAGTGAGCTGCCGACACAAATGATAGATTTCGAAATTTCCCCCCACCATTCCTGGCAGGTACCCCAATTATTTTTTAGTTGCTTGAAGGGGATAGCATATGCTTGCACTGTAAGTTCATCCTTTGGCGAATCTGACCTAGTAAGTTTAATGAGCCCTAGGAAGGAGAAGCTCATGGTCGTCATGGTGACAAATTCGATGTCGTTTAATAGTTTAACAAGTCTGACAAAGGTGTAACTCGATATCTTTTTCATGTTGAGAGAGTTTGAGAAAGACACGTAAAAGAAAACTGCACATGGTCCCTTCTCGTATGTTTGTGTCTCTTGAGCCTGAAAAGGTAGAAAACGATACTTGAGAGAACTGCTTGACCATTTCAGTCAAGGAGTACCTTTTTCGTAAATAGTGCCTCCCAACTCGAAAAAGGGGTAAACTTATACTGGGCACACGACATTTCACATCTGTTAATGAGTTCGAAACGACAAGGGCTCGACCATGTTTTTGCTTTTAAACGGTCGAAAAAGAGCTTGAAAGTGGACCCCCCATTTATTTTCTTTTTTTACGAGTCAAAAGGGAAAAACATTGGACAATCTTTTCATATTAGCTTAATGAGTCGAGAAAAGAGCTGAAACATGACTCATCACCATCATCAAACATCCATCACTCGTTGCTGCGCAATAAGGTAAAGTGTATTATCTAGTTCTTGAGGCAAATAGGTTAAAATATTTACAAAAACTTGATATTTTCATGAAAAAATGAATAAAAAGGAGAAAAGTAAATATATTTTTACCATTTTACCTTGCTGTGAAAACTTTTTACTCACTTTTCCCCTAATTGTTCTAGAGCAGCTTGCAGGAGATCCAGGAGGTCAATCACTGAGCAACCAGTTACAAGTAAAAGCCAAAGCCCTGAGCTCCATTTCCATGTCCTTTATTTATGTTTTTAACCATTTTTTAGTTTTTTGAGGGGTTTTTAAAAAAAAAAATCGCCCTCGGTTGGCGCAACTACTGGGCACGGAATCACGCCAGCCGAGGGTGATTAACAAAGATAGTTGCGCTGTTCGGCGGAACTATTTTTAAAACAGGCACGTTAGTGCCGTGAATAGGGAAAAACCCTATTTCCTCAAAAATCACCTTTTGAACTCAAATTTTATGGGCCAAGAATGATTGTTGACTCAAATTAATGGCTTTTGCAAGAAAGAATTTTTGAAAATGGTGGATTGGAAAGAATGGGAACATGAAGATGTTGACACCTAGGCAATGAATGATCCAAATTGCTTGGAAGCTTTGATGGCTTGCGGGCTCCTCAAATTATTTCTCACGCCAGGGATGCAGGCCCAACCCAAGTTGCTTCGATACCTGATTAGTCTTTGGGACATTAATTAATTGATATTTGTCATTGGTGATCAGGAGCTGGAGTTGGAAACTTCAGATATATACTTCATCACTAGACTGTCTCGCCCAGGGGAACTAATGAAATTGCATGGGTCACAACCGATTGGGGTAAGCATGTCTTCATTGCTTATTGAACACCGCCCTGAGGCCCTGAAATACGAAAGTGGGAAGATAAAGATTTCCAATGTTCGGTATTTGACACTGAGAGTGCTTTTGTTGACCATCAACAGAGTGGTGGGGTCCCAGGCAGAACATGAGACTAACAAGTTGAATTTCCTTTATGATATCAATTGTACAACTCCTATGATCTTCAACTGGGCCAAGGCCATGAAGATCAACATCAAGCGCTAGCTGTCCAAAGCGAAGGCGGGGAATTTGAAGCAATTTTTCTCCGGATCGGCGCTTGTGACCTTCTTGGAACAGGTACCACTATTCGAGTATCAGCTGACTGAGGTAGATCTTCCTATGCCACTTGATTCCTGGATGGTTCACTGGAGTCGTTTGATGCCCAAGATCACTGGGGGTCAGCACATGTCTTACCATCTTGCATTCTTTTCATGGCTACGATGACAGAAAATCGTTGTGGAGGACTGTACATATAGTGGCACTGACTTCCGTGGAGATCCAGATATGCCCTTACCAAATGGAGAGGATTTCAACGATGAAGGTAAAAAATAAACCTTTTAATTTTGAGATTTTTTAATTGTTTTTTGGTATATATGTGCTTATAACATTTCCCTTGATAATGCAGATGTTGGACCAGAGCGGCCTGCTGGGATGTCCCTAATAGCTAGGCGCTTCCCCCATCCTATTGATGTTGTCGCTCCTTATCAGGAAGGGAGTGACAATGAGGAGGAGATTGCGAGGAACCTTAAGGGGTTGAATTATGGCATCTGGAGTATGCTCAGGTAGGAGACATTCCTTATCAGTACCAAAGGCACACTGCGGGAGTCTCAAATCAGATTCACCGATTGCTGACTCGTATTGCACGAGCCATATCATGCTACCATGACACCATGTTGATTAGTTCCTAGGTCCAACACTTACATTTTTTGAGGCCCGCGTGCCATGGATATATGAGGCTTGTGAGCCGCTGATGTTATTTTGGACACACATATTATTTTTTGGGGTTCTGATGTATAAAAAATTATCACCATATATATATGTTGTATTTTCTTGTCTACTATGGTACAAATGGTTTGTTTTATCTTTTCACATGTTTCGTAAATGTCTATCTTGTTATCGCTCCAAGAAACTCTCCTAAGTTGTAGCTCGGAGATGCCTGGTAACATATAAATTCAACTATTGTTGTAGGTTTAATGGAAGGAATGCTGGTTTGGTTCAAGCCAGATAACCACTTCTACTTTGTTTCACTCCAGACATGCATGAACACCCTCAGACTACAAGGCTTTAGACCACCAATGCTCATAATTTTAGATATTAGGTGAATATGGAGAATACTAACCACACTAGAAGATACACAAGTCCATGTGATGGCCAGCTAAAACTAGTAAAGACACCTATAAATCTAATCTATTAATGCAATGATAGGATGATAGCTCTGCTGCATTATATAGAAGGAAACCTGAGGAACCTATTTAGTGATGCATTCAAGATTCTAACACAGAGATAAGATGACAATTATCTAGTGTTAAACATCAAGATATCAAGAACACATCATATCGGGCACAAGCTTAGAACAGAGGAAGATGGATAGTGAGTAGTTAACAACAAAAGAAGCTTGTATTTACTGAAAATGAAGATGAGACGCTGCAAGTGACAAAATATCTACAGTCTCCAGAAGTTGAACCTTACATCAAATTCCAGCCTTGATCACATCTTGCTTCTGGATATTTATAAGTTTTTGTTAGAATGGCACTTGGTTGTTTAGGTATGGAGGGGTCATAATTGAGCATCAATTGCATTTAACTACCTTATGGAGTCTTTGAATGGGGTTGCTTGCTTTCAGTAGGTGAATATGATATGTTTAGATGCTGTGCTATCCTTTAAGTGATTGGAGTGCTCGTACCGGTGGAGTCCATGACTGATAAATTTAGTTATAGAGTCGTGCTATGTCCTTTTCTCCTTTCACCATGCTTCTTGTTAAATATGGTTGTTGGGGGTTTGACTGTAACTGATGTTGTCAGAGGTGATCATCTCCTTCTTCGGGAAATAGAATGACCAAAGAACGTGGAATGCATGGGTAGGTGGACGATTTGGGTGAGAAAGAATAATGATCGTTGGATCGGGGAAATGAACGGCGGAGATGGCTCGGTGGAGGCTATTGGCCGAGGTGGGAGTGGGGTGAGTTAGGGCCATTGGATCTTCAACTGATAGATTGGACGGTCATCGAGCAATGGAGTTGCACGGGCGTTTAACAGGTGAGGGCGGTTTGGAAGGGTGGTAACGGTTTTCATCGCATCGCTTTCGGGTGCTAAGTGGTAAATGCCCGGGGCTGAGTGATTCCACTCAATGATAGACACATAGCAGCAGATGAGAGAGGAAAACCAATCTTATCACATGCTATCGCTTGATCAAGTTTCCAATGTGATGAAAGCAAAGATCGTCAGATCTGGATGGAGATAATCTAACGGTGGAGAGTGGTAGAGTGGGTCGCCTTTATCGAGTGCGATGGGAGCCATTGGATCGGCGGGGGGTGATCAACGGCGGGGATGCGGTGAGGGGTTTATGATCACGTGAGGGCATATGGGTAAGGTTTTATGGGTGCTTTGGTATTTTGCGCTTGGGGCTGAGGTCAAGGGAATTTTGTCAGGTTTAGAAGGTTCATTTAGGGAATTAGGAAGGTTAAAGGTGAGAGGGGTGAGGAAAAAGGGAAAGTGACCAATGCAAGCCCCGTTTTTGGACACAACCAAATAGACCAGATCTCTTCCCAGCTTTAGAAAATCAACACTTCATAGCAGAGCTAACACTGGCTCCTTCTGGGGATGGAATCCTCCCTGTGAGGTTTCAAAAACCGTAGACCACTGCGTTTCATACAAAAACAAGATCAACAATATTTCCTAATGTTCCGTTGGGCATGGAGTCTAATTAAGCCTATAATGAAACTTGTAAAAAGAACATATTTACAATGCTGAGGCCTAAAAGGCCCTAATTAACATAAAATTTCAAAAGCCGCCCATTAAATAGGCCATCAAAAACTATTTCTCCTTCCATACTTTGCAGCATGAAAGTGTTGTTCCCCTTGACCTGAGTATGACAAAAGGTACAGTCCATAGAGCATCGAACTTCCCATGATTGCCTTTATTTTCCTTCAGTGCGTCCCATTCCAAGTCTCCAATCTGAAAATTGTCCATCTTTGCCCTTTTGTCAAAGGCTTCCTTGATTCTCTTTTGATGTGCTGCAGACTTTTCAATCAATTGATCTCTGATTTGATGTACTTTAGCCAAGTCACTAATCCTCTTTGCCATGTCATTTTCCTAATTTTGCTCTTCCTGTAAGAATTTGGCCACAAGGAGGGTCAACTGGATTGGGAAAATAGCCTCGATGCCATATACCAGCTTGAACGGATAATTCCCCATGGACTTCTTGGTGGTCACCCTGTCAGCCCACAATGCAAACTCAGTTTGGTATCCTAGTTCCTTTTGTTGTCTTCCAGTAGCTTTTTGATTATCCTTATCAGGATCTTATTGGATGATTCTACTAGACCATTACCTTGAGGATAATATGAGGTGGAATGCACTAGCTTAATGCCCATTGAGTCACACATGTCCACCAACTCTTTTGCCCTGAAAGCTGCTGCATTGTCTGTAACTAATTTGTGTGGACAACCAAACCTGGTGAAATTTTTTTTTGTCAAGAACTTCATGACCACATGGTGATCAACTTTCCTAGTAGGGATGGCCTCAATCCATTTAGTGAAGTAATCAATGGCTACTAAGATCCATCTATGCTAGGCACTAGAATGTGGATTAATTTCCCCTATGAAATCCAAGCCCCACTACTGGAAAGGACTACTGGCATGTATTGGCTTCAAGGGTAAGGACTTCAGCTAATGTTTTCCTTCAAACCTTTGGCGTTTGTCACAAGATCTTACAAATGAAAAGACATCAGAAAATAGAGTGGGCCAATACTACCCAGCTGTGAGGATCTTGTGAGCTGTGGTTTTCCAATAGTGATGTCCTCCACAGATGTTGGAATGAAACTGATGCATGACCTCCACAGATTGCTCTTTGTCCAGACATCTTAAAAGGATTCCAGATGGATCCCTCCAATAAAGCAAGTTTTCATGAATATAGAACTTGGCTGCCCTGAGCTTAACAGTCCTAGCTTGGCTCAAACTAAGGCCTAGAGGAACTTCTAGCTTCAGCAAACATTGAGCTATTTTATCGTACCATTCATAAGATGCCAAATTTTCGACAAAAGACTGGTTATGTCCTCATTCAACTGTTTCTCCCCCTGTCTGTCTGTCATCTAAGTTTGTATCCATGCAATTTATGTCCACCATCTTGCAATTTTCTTTAGCCATCAGCTTGGAAAGACCCTCACCTTTGACAAGCTTGGTGGGCTTCAATTCTATGTTGAATTCAATGAGCTTTGCAATCCATTTAGCCCTTCTTCCATCAACATCTGGTTGCATTAGGACATCCTTTACTGAAGCAGAGGGCACATATGCAATTACCTTAGAGTGCATAATGTATATTTAGAAAGATTTTAAAGATTTGATAAGAGAATAGGCCTATTTTTCAATAATATCATACCTTAGTTCAACATCCTTTAAGGTCTTGCTAAAAAATGCCACTGGATGCTCTGAATCCCCATCATCTTTCTGCAATAAGACTGTTGCAAGGGTGTCACCGGAAGCAAAGGAGAAGATATGGAACTCCTTGCTATAGTATAGGCTAATCAAAATGGGAGCTTCCATAATAGCTCTTTTGATGGATTCAAAAGATCTTCTTGTTGCATTAGTCCATTTGATCTCTGATCCCTTTTTCAGCATAGAGGTGATGTGTTTTACCAATTCTGCAAAATTAGGAATAAAGCTCCTTACAAAATTTATTTTGCCTAGAAAGGATTGGATGCCATTTTTTGATCTTGGGACAGACAAGGTTTGTATCACCTTCACTCTTTCTGGATCAATCTTGACACCTGCAACAAAAACAATGTGTCCTAGAAGCTTGCCCTTCTCTAAATAAAATTGTGACTTCTTAGGATTCACTGATATCCCAAACCTTCTGCACTTCAGAAACACTTTCTTCGAATGCTGCAAATGATCTTGATGGCTGCTGGAGTATACTGTTATATCATCTAGGTAGACAAGGACAAACTTATCCTTCTCTCCTACAAATGCTATATCCATAGCTCTCTGAAAGGTGGCCCCAACATTCATCAACCCGAAGGGCATCTTAGAGTACATGTAAGTGCCCCAAGGAGTGGTGAAAGCACTCTTTTCTTAGTCATCTAGATGTATAGCAACTTGGTTATACCCTGAAAATCCATCTGGGAAAGACATAACTTTAGCTCCTGAGACTTTCTATAGCAAATGTTCCATCTTTGGCAGAGGATAATTGTCTTTCTTAGAGCATTTGTTCAGGTTCCTGAAATCAACACACAGTCTGATTTCTCCACTTTTCTTCCTCACCACTACCAAGTTGGCTACCCACTTTGAATATCTCAGAGGAACTATGATTTTGGAAGCCAATAACTTCTTGATTTCTTTTTCAATCAGAGGGAGGAGAAAAGGGTTTATGGGTCTCAACTTTTGCTTGAAAGGAATGGTGTCTTTCTCCAATGGGATCTTATGCTAGATGATATTTTTGTCGTAAGTTTTAAGGTCACTATATTCCCAAGCAAAGACGTCAGCAAATTGCTTCATTAAGGTGGAGTACTCATAACTTTGGGCAGCATACAAATGGGTGGACAAATTAATATACTTTGGATCATCTGGACTCCCTATGTTATGCCTATGGACTACAGACTGATTTTTTTTTGGGGAAATATTATGAGGCATGTCGTTATGGTCAAACAACTTCTCTGTAGGCACTAGCTCTTTAGGTATGTGATTTCTGGGAAACTAAACAATGTTGTCTTGGCCAATTCTGCTCCTTAGCTAGGGCTGAGGACATTCCTCCAAGGTTTCATTTTCTTGATCAATTTGCATTTTAGAGAATTCATCAATGACTTGCAGAAACCTATTTACTTCATCATCATTCTCAAAGACTTTCCAGTGCTAGACATTATCAGCCAAGGATGGTCTATATTTTATCTGGACTTCATAAGCCAATCTAGGGGGCATGGGAGGGATGAACATGCTAGCAGACACAGCAAGGGAATCAAGAAGCTGATTTTTTACTCTAGGAATATATGAGATACAAAAGCTATCAAAAGATTCTTTGAGTCTCCACACCTCATCTCTGTATGGTTTTAGCCTTGGGTGCCTTGCTTGGAACATTTTTCTCACTTGTTGAATGATGATATCAGCATCCCCAAACACCTTTATATCTCTGATTCCCATGTCTTTGGCAACATTTAAGCCCAATATCAGAGCCTCATACTTTGCTATATTATTGGTGACCTAAAAAGTCAGTTTAAAAGACAGATGTGTGCTTTCTTGTTTTGGAGACACTAGTACCACTCCTACTCCTATAGTTTCCCTTGAACAGGCTCCATCAAAGAACATATCCCATGCCTATGTCCCTTCCTCTTCCATGGCTTGGCATACTGGTTTCTTGAGCTACACTAAGGCCTTCTGGGATTCTTCAATTTGGAGAATACACGCTCCAAAATCAGTGTCCATAGAGTGAATGGGATGATTAGTGGGATTCTTCTCATCACTGATGATATAGGCCAACTGCGATTCACTGTATAGTCTTCTGCTTTCTCCTCCAAAAACTTGGATAGTGGCATAAGACAAGTCATTTTGCAATGTTCCACCCAACCTCTTAATCCACCATCTAGAAAGTAGCATACCAAACTTAGGGGGGACATCTGCTACTACAATATCCATCATCATGCTTTTCATGGGTAGTTGAGTTAGGGTGATAGCTAAGTCTTTGATTAACCCTAGACATTTCACCTTCCTCGAATCAAAGGAGAACAAGTCACGATAAGGTCTAGTAATATCAAGGCCTAACTCTTCCATGACAGCTTTGGGCATTAGATTATGGCTGGCACCTGTGTCCAGTAGACAGTTGTGGAGGATTTTGTCATGAATGGTCAAGGAGACATAAAATGATGGGGAATTGTCATCAGCAGGTTCAGGCATTGGGCTAGGCACAATTACAGGTTTATCATCTTGTAAATTCACATAGTCATTGGATGCTTGTGTGGCTTTCAGCTCAAGGGCATCAAGGATGGGCTTCTTAAAGACCTCACTCTTTACAAGTTCTATCAGAGGTACAAATAATTTTAACTTCTGGACTTCTGATTCGAAACTGAAAGGGGAAGGGAACTTGTCAAGGCCTCTTACCTATTGAGTTGGTGCTTTCAGGGTGGTGGGATCAGTTGTCGGTCACTTGTGCTTACTAATCTGCTGCTCTGTGGGGACAAAAACTCTTTGAGCAGGATTCTCTTTGACATTACTCGTTCTTGACCTCAAGTTGTATCTTTGCTGGTCTTCAGTCTATAGAACAACTTCTCTATCCCACTCTTGACTGGTCTGGTCCCTCAGTAATGACTCCTCATAGGAAGCTAATGTAAAAAAGGTAGCACTACCCTTGTCTTCCATGTAATGAATCTCATTCTCTTCATCAAACTGCTCCTCCTCCAGGACTACGTTCCGGAAAGGAGTCTTAACCCTTTGTTCTTCACTGGCCTCTTTGCCCCTCTGAATGATCTGCAATTGTTCATTTTCTCTTCTGAATGGATTCAGATTTATAGGAGCAAATGTATTAGGAAGCCTTTATTTCCCAGAACTCTGCTCAACCTTCAGTTTGGATATTTCAGCAGCGAATGACTCTATCATTTTAGTCATTTTGTCTATTTTGGGTTCTGAAGATGAAGAAGAAGAGGAAGCCTCACCTCTCTGCCTCCTATTAGCATGTCCTTTGAGTTTCTCTGCAGCCTTGGTATTGGATTCCACCTTTAAGGCTGCATCTTGCATTTCAACTAGAGAAGAACATCTCCTCTCTCTTAATAGCAAGCAGAAATCAGAATCAAAGTCATTGGCATAAGTGAGTTTGGCAGAGGTGGGGGTAGGCTTCACTTCAGCTGGTATCTTGCTATACATATGATTGAATCTTTTATTAAAATTAGACAATGAATCACCATTTTCCCTTTTCAGGTGCTAAACTCGGTATGGTAGTATAACAGATCTTTCTTATCTCCCCAATGCTTTAAAAACACATCGTCTAATGCTTCAATGTCTGCTATAGACCTAGGGGTTAGTTCTCTGAACCACTTTTTAGCCTCTCCATCAAGGCTTTGGATAAAGACTCTCAACCACACATCATCTTCACTTATATCTAGGTTATCAGCATAGCTATAAAAAGACTCAAGGTGTTCTTCAGCTGTTACTCCCTTTGTACCAATGAACGTAGGCATGTATTTCTGATATTCTCCTATAGGCATGGAATTTAAAGGAATAGGCAGTACTAGAGGTCCATACCTAGCAACTATGATTCTTTCCATTTTCATGGGTGCTTGTGGACCTGCTATGACTGGTGTAGATGGAAGGGTACTGGCAGTTTGGATGATAGAAAGCTGAGAAACAAATGATAGGGTTGAAGGAAACTAATGGGCTATAGGGGAGGTTCTCTTTGGACTAAGATCTAAAGGGGAACTTATTGAACAAGGAGCTTTATAAATCTCTGAGAGTATTTCTTCATTGATAGTGTTAGGCTCTATATTTTCAACATGTGCATGCTCAGCTACAAGCCTTTCTTGCAGAGATGCATAATATTGTTTAGGATTACCTAATCCTGATGCCCCTTTTTGTGATGTCTTTCTCTGCTTGACAACCTTCTCAGGGTTAGGTACTGGGTCGACTGGTGATTTCTGAGGATTTCTCTGAGTGTGTCTCACAAATTGAGCCAGAACTATGATGTTGAGTCGCCAAGAGGTTCGGCCTCCAGTAGAGTCGCCAGATAGATGATTACAACCAAAAATGCATCCAGACTTCATCTATCATCAAAGCTGGATCTGTGTCGTTCTCCTAGGGAAGCTGAGCTTCAATCTCCTCTCCCCGATAATGGAACCAATTATGTTATCACTCTAAGAAACTCTCCTAGGTTGTAGCTCGGAGATGCTTGGTAATATATAAATTCAACTATTGTTGCAAGTTTAATGGAAGGAATGATGGTTTGGTTCAAGCCAGATAACCACTTCTACGTTGTTTCACTCTAGACATGCATGAACACCCTTAGAATACAAGGCTTTAGACCACCAATGCTCACAGTTTTAGAAATTAAGTGAATATGGAGAATACTAAGCACACCAGCAGATACACAAGGCCATGTGATGGCCGACTGCAACTAGTAAAGAAACCTATAAATCTAATCTATTAATGCAAAGATAGGATGACAGCTCTCTTACATTAGATAGAAAGAAACCTGAGAAACCTATTCAATGATGCATTCGAGATTCTAACACAGAGATAAGATGACAGTTATCTAATGCTAAACATTAAGAGATCAAGAACAAAACATATCAGGCACAAGCTTAGAACAAAGGAAGATGGACAGTGAGTAGTTAACAACAAAAGAAGCTTGTATTTGTTGAAAATGAAGATGAGACACTGCAAGTGACAAAATGTCTACAGTCTCTAGAAGTTGAACCTTACATCAAATGCCAACCTTGATTACATCTTGCTTCTGGATATTTATAAGTTTTCATTATAATGGCACTTGGCTGTTTAGGTATGGAGGGGTCATGATTGACCACCAAATGCATTTAACCACCTGATGGAGTCTCTGAATGGGGTTTCTTGCTTTTAGTAGATGAATCCGATCTGTTCAGGTGCTGTGTTTTCCTTTAAGCGGCTGGAGTGCTCGTACTGGTGGATTCCATCACTGATAAATTCAGTTATAGAGTCATGCTATGTCATTTTCTCCTTTGGCCATGCTTCTTGTTAAATATGGTTGTTGGGTGTCTGACTGTAACTGATGCTATCAACGCTGATCATCTCCTTCTTCGGGAAACAAAATGGCCAAAGGATGTGGAATGCATGGGTTGGTGGATGATTTGGGTGAGCAAGAAGAATGATCGTCAGATCGGGGAAATGAATGGTGGAGATGTCTTGGTAGAGGCTATCGGCTGAGGTGGGAGTATGGTGAGTTAGGACTGTTGGATCCTCAATGGACAGATCAGACGGTCATCGGGCGACGGAGTTGCACGAGATTTTAACGGGCGAGGGAGGTTTGGTAGGGTGGTAATGGTTTTCATTGCACGCTTTTGAGCGCTAAGTGGTAAATGCCCAGGGCCAAGCGATTCCACTCAATGATCGACACATAACAACAAATGAGAGAGAAAAACCACTCTCATTATGCACTATCACTCAATCAATTTGCCAGCGTGATGAGTGCGAAGACCGTCAGATATGGGCGGAGATGATCTGATGGTGGAGAGTGGTAAAGTGGGTCGCCTTTATTGGGTGCAACAAGAGCCGTTGGATCGGCTGGGGGGGGGGGGATCAATGGCGTGGATGCGGCGAGGGGTTTATGAGCACGCTAGGGCATATGGGTAAGGTTTTATGGGTGCTATGGGGTTTTGCACTTGGGGCTGAGGCTAAGGGAATTTTGTTGGGTTTAGAAGGTTCGTTTAGGGAATGAGGAAGATTAAAGGTGACAGGGGTGAGGAAAAAGGGAAAGTGACCAATGCAAGCCCTCATTTTGGATACAACCAAATAGACCAGATCTCTTCCTGGCTTTAGAAAATCAGCACTGCATAGCAGAGCTAACATATCCAACACATGATTAGCTAATGCATTTGTTAATGTATTCATGCATATAGGAATATGATGATATGTAATGTAATCAAAATGTCTTTCCAATAGACGGATACAGAGATACATTCTCAATATTTAAGGGTTTATAACGAAATATTGCCCATTGAGTTGAAGGACAACAAGCTGTGACTCCAAGTTGACAACCAACTCTCTAATGTCAAGAGCAATGGCTTCTGACAATAATTTGATGATCGCACTGTTTTCAACAATGTTGTTAGTTGTGCAACCTAGATAGATACCTTGAAGGTCAATCAACTCACCATTAGGGTTATAAATAGCCCATGCCGTGGATGATAGGTTTCGAGTACTACGACAAGAACCATTAGCGAAACTAATGTGGGGAGTTGCATACATCTGCAAAGCAAGAAAAGCATAGTAAACATGAAAGTTGTTTGAAAACTAACACACAAAACCACACTGCACAAAAATGAATGACACACTAATGTACATAAGTAACCATGCAAAATGACCTAAGCATAGTACTTCTTGAGGTAAAGCCTATTTAGGGGCTTGTTGAGAGTATTTCCTTCATAATAAATAAGCTCATAGGCTCCTTTATGCAAAACGTGGTTCACAATGTACGGCCCATGCCATATGGGTTCGAACTTGCCTGCCCCCAGCTTATCGTTAGCTTGGTCGTATAGTAAGATCAAATTACCCTTAGAGAAAGCATGAGGGGAGACCGACTGGTTGAAATGGGATTTGACCCATTTCTTTTGTGCTTCGGTGACCAAGGCGGTGAGATGGCGAGTCTTGTCTAGTCATTCTAGATATAAGAGGAATTCCTCTTGAGGTGAAGTTTCGAGGAGGAGTTCAATAACTAACTTGAGTGAAGTAATCTCGCATTCGATCGACAATGTTGCTTCTAGACCATAAACCATCTGGAATGGTGTGAAACCAGTTGCATCTTTAGTTGAGGTTTGGTAGGCCCACAGAGCTGAAAAGAGGATGAGATGCCAATTTGACTTGTGCATCCCAATAGTACGTTGAAGTATTGTGACCAAGACTTTATTCATGACTTCAACTTGGTCGTTGGTCTGAGGGTAATATGGGGTCGATCCATTGTGGCGCAAGCCTAATGCAGATGTTAGCTCAGCCGTCATGTAATCTTTGAAATGGGAGCCATGGTTTGAGAGAATGGCTTGAGGTACGCTGAACCTAGAAATAACATGGTTGAAAAGGAATTGAGTCGTTGTCTTACTGTCTGCAGAGTATGTAGGCATCGCTTCGGCCCATTTGGTGAAATAATCCATGGTGATGATAATATAGCCATGCCCCCCGGTCGAACGAGGATTACATGTCATATAATTGATGCCCCATTTTACAAATGGACTGGCAGTAATGATGGAGTGTAGGTGAGCTGGTGGGGCACACATCTTGCATTGGTAAATTTGGCATTCGTGGCACTTGCAAACAACAAGAATGAAGTCCTTGAAGTTAAACGGCCATAAAAAACCAGCGTGAAGGATTTTTTAAATGGTTACATAACCAGACATATGACCTCCACATGCCTTAGAGTGGAAATCATTGAGAACTCTTTCAGCTTCCTCAATCATAAGGCATCGACGAAGAACTGAATTGACACCGACACGGTTTAAAGTATCGCCAATAATATGGTAGGGTTGGGAGTGATGCCGAATCATGCAGTGATCATCCTTAGTCAACACGGACTGGTATGTGGACGTCTTGAGATACACAATGATATCACCATACCATGGATCAAGGGTGCTAATCAGAAAGAGGGTCTCATCTGGGAGCTATTCATCTGGACCAATAGGAAGAGACTTAGAGGGAAGGGAACAAATCAATTTGGTGAAAACAAGTGACTTCTTAGATTTGGTAATGGTAAATACCAAATCAAATTCTTGCAAGATCACGATCCATTTAGAATATTTCCCCCCAGAAACTAATGAGTCAGGATATAGGTCATGGGGTTGCATTCAGAAATCACTATAGTTGTGCATAGAAGGATATAGTGCTGAAAGCGTTGAACAACTTGAACGATAGCCAAAGCCAACTTCTCGACATGTGCAAAACATGTTTAAGTGTCGAGGAGATCCCGACTAAGGTAGTAGAGTACATGTTCATTTCCTTCGTCGTCGTCTTGGACCAACACCATAATAATGGTGATAGGGGCTGTGGCTAGGTAAAGGAAGTAATCTCGATAATAATCTGGTGGGTTCAACAGAGGATAGCTTACAGGGATGGCCTTGAGATCATCGAAAGGTTTTTGGGCCACCTCATCCCATACAAAGGGCATTCCTTGTTTTAGAAACCGAGTAAATCCTGTGCCTAACCTGACATAGTTGTGTATAAAATGACGAATAAAGTTGGCCTTTCCTTGCAGGCTCTGGAGTTAGTGCAATGAAGATGGAGGGGGTAAATTTACAATGGCCTTGATTTTTAATGATTCAAGGTGAATACCCTCCTTGGAAATGATGAAGCCGAGGAGTCGTCCGGACTACGTAGAAAACACATTTGTGCGGGTTCAACCGAATGTTATAGTGTCTGCATCACAGAAAAATCTGCCAAAGATGGTATGGGTGGTCTTGGCGCCGATGAGAATGAGCGGGAAGGTCATCCAAGTAAGGTTGGACAATGTTGTGAATATCATGAAACACATAGGAGATTTCCCTCTGAAACGTAGCCCCAACATTTTTGAGGCCGAAAGGGAGCTTTTTCTACATGAACGTACCCCATGGATAGATAAAAGCTATATTTTCTTGATCGGCCGGTGCGACATTGATTTGGTTGTAACTAGAAAAACCATTCATGAAGGAAAATATCTCGCTCCTGGCACATTCATCAATGATTTGATCAATTAAGGGAGTAGGATAGTTATCTTTAGGACATGCTGTTGACATTTGACACAGATTTGGCGCTATGACACAGGTGTTGTCCATAGTGCCACAGGTGTTGTCCTTGATGGCAACTCTCACAGATGATAGATCATAGTTCAGGCTCACAGAATGAATAAAGAAAGGTATATGACAGTTCCCATTGACAAAACCGTGTGTACATGCGGGTTTGCAGACCAAAAGGCATGTATAACATACACACGCTCTTTCACAAAAGGAAAGGTGCGTACATGTTGGAAAACTTGGTTTTGGTTCATGGTATTTGGTCCATGGTATTGGTCCAAGGTATCTTGTCCGAACTGTTGACCCTAGGTATTTGGTCAAAGGTATTGATTCTAAGTGGTTTTTGACCATCGTATTGAGTAAGGCCTAAGACTATAAAAGGAGGAGAAGATCATTAGGCAAAGGTACTTATGAATTGAATATCTAATGAAGAGCAAGATCTATATTACATGTTATTGGCTTATGGTGCACAGCTGGATCTGAATCAAGGATGAACCTGAGCACTTGATGAAGGATAAGTTCTATTGATGGGTCAAGATCTTAAGGCTTGAAGAGAAGTATCTTTGTGTGGTTTTTGATCTTTTACCTTAATAATTAATGCATGTTGTAATTTTCAAATATGATGATAGGGGTATAACTGATGTCTGAATAATTGTAAAGGTTAAATCATCTTTTACAGATCTGTATGCAGATTGTGTATACATGATGGTTTGGCATTTCAAAAGAGTGTATACATAGGTTTTCCTTGATACAAGTGCGTATGCACATAGGTTCGTCACATTGAAGTAGGGTACACCTCATAAAATATGCTTTAGCTACTTTTGATTATTGTTGCAGTGTTTTGGGTTCTGGCTTGGGTTCTGGTTACTATTACTATATTCTGGTTACAACATTTAGAGAAGTGATTGTTTGATTCAGTTTTGGGTTGGTGCAAAGGAGATTGGTTGATGAAGATACATTTGATGTTTGAATGAAGTTATTTATGGATCCAGTCTGAAAATTTATGAAACGTGGTCCCTGGAAGAAAAGAGAAGGTTGGATCCCTCTGTAGGTCAACACCTACGTACTAGTAAACACATAAGCTAGTACAAGAGATAAAGGGGTTGTAGCTCCCTTCCAGGAGAAGCTAGAAAATGAGAGAAGGTTGTAGCCTTCTACAGGTAGAAGCCTATGTACTGGTATACGATTGCACCTGTTAGCGATTGGAATTCACCTAGGCTGAGATAGGCAAACTCTCAAGGCTACATCAAACCATTTCACCTCGTAGCTAGCCCTACGAGGTATGAGAAGGCTCTCTCGGGTAAGATTCGGTAGATTTTTCAATATGATAAGCTGACCAATTAGGATCAAAGATATTAGGCTAGTAAATTGATAAGGGGGGTTTGATTTAAAGATTTTTGGTTTTTTGGTGGCAATTGGAGGGAGTGCAATTCAGGGTGCGGGGATTGAGCATAGTTTTTGCAGGGGGATCTTTGGGGCAAGGTAGGAGTGAGCGCTGATGCCTTTTGAAGAGCTGGAGATAAATTACATAATATAGAACAACATATTAATGATTTCTTCTTCAAAACAGGGTTTTGAAGAAGAATCAAGCTCTGACGTGAGACGGAGTCTAACATCGGCTCCATTTGGGATGGCAGCTGCCGCTCCGTGGAGGTGCCAAGAACCGCAGAACTTTGGGAGAGCAGACAGTGCCTTCACCCATTGGGCAATGGAGTCATCATCAACACAACTCTTGACATTATTTTCAAACTGAAACTGAACTCAAACAATCTTCAAGCAAACTAAAACAAGATGCTGCCCTTATGGCTGGCTTATTTATTTACAAATCTACCCTAATCTGCTGTACAAACACTAGATTAGGTAATACTAAAATGCCAAATTAGCCATTCAAGTAGACCTGAAAATGATGCCGCTTGAGAATGCTGCCACGAGGTGACAGATGTAGTTGCTAGCAGCCCTTCATGCACGTACTGACCCTGATCACGGAAAAGACAGCCTGATTTGTCCATCAAACTGAAAAACATGTTCATATATGCCGCAATAGGATCACGGAAGCCAGACTCTGTTGGCTGTCCCAACTCTGCAAGACATACTTCCAGCTGCACATTATCAATATAAACCTCTATAGGCAAGTCTATGACTTCTTGTTGTGATGGAGGAAGTATTTCCAAAAACTTTTTAGGGTCTTGGAAATTGTATGACTGAATCTGCTCATCGAGATACTGAATCTCATTTTCAACTCTTTCAACAACTAACTCACCAAATCTAGTTTTGCCTTCAA
>APFE031450249.1:110232-181718 GCA_000404065.3 Pinus taeda | reverse complement strand
CTGAGATAGACAAACTCTCAAGGCTACATCAAACCATTTCACCTCGTAGCTAGCCCTACGAGGTATGAGAAGGCTCTCTCGGGTCAGATTCAGTAGATATTTCAATATGATAAGCTGACTAATTAGGATCAAAGATATTAGGCTAGTAAATTGATAAGGGGGGTTTGATTTAAAGATTTTCGGTTTTTTGGTGGCAATTGGAGGGAGTGCAATTCAGGGTGCGGGGATTGAGCACAGTTTTTGCAGGGGGATCTTTGGGGCAATGTAGGAGTGAGCGCTGATGCCTTTTGAAGAGCTGGAGATAAATTACATAATATAGAACAACATATTAATGATTTCTTCTTCAAAACAGGGTTTTGAAGAAGAATCAAGCTCTGACGCGAGATGGATTCTAACAGCACCAATACAAAATATAGTAAAAAGAGGTTTCTTATTAAAAGGAAGATAGAGACGATTGTAGTAGGTGGTTTTCACCCACATTGGGTTTCCACCTTATATCTTGTGTTCATGTGTGTGAATGTCTGTTTAGTTTTTTTACTACTCTTGGTTATTGTTTATATGGTTCTGATGCACAGATTAAAGATCAACATATAAAGAATTAACTAAATTATAAGTTTACAGGGTATATGCTAGTTGCCTTCTATACAGTTGTGTATACACGCAAGTTTCATTAACTGAAGTAGCATTTATGAATCTGATTATGGAAATGAAATATTGTTAACTTGATAATACTAATTCACCCCCCCTCTCAGTATTATTTCCAACAATTGGTATTGGAGCAGGTCCTTCAGAAGAAGCTTGATTGCTTGAAGGAAGATCTATCATCGTGAGTAACTACGAAAGAGAGGCATCCATTAGACCACCGATCTTTGATGTGAGCAACTTCATTTATTGGAAGGTAAGAACTACAACCTATCTTCAATCTCTTGGAACAGATGTTTGGGAAGTCTTGCAAGGAGGATATGCATTTCCATTAGCAATTCCTACAAATATGGTAGGTAAAAAGCAATATGAAACTAATGCCAAGGCCGTCAATACATTATTGGGGAGTCCGTCACAATCAGAATTTGTCAAGCTTATGCAGCTCAAAACGGCCAAATAAATATGGGACAAGATCATTCTAAGCTATGAAGGAGAGGATCAGGTAAAACGTGCAAAACTATAATCTCTCAGAATTCAATACGAAACTCTCAAAATGCACAATGATGAAAGTATAGCTAATTATGTCCTACGTATAGATGAGATTGTTAATCACATGAAAAATTTTGGTGAAGAAATATAAGAAGTTACTTTAGTTGAAAAGGTTTTAAGATCCTTGTCTTCTAAGTTTGAATCAGAAGTTTCTACCATAGAAGAAAAGTAGGATCTTCAGAGTATTACTATGACAAAGCTGCACGAAATCCTACTGCTTTCAAAATGAGAAAAGGAGGTCCATCAGATATGAGAGATGCCGCATTCAAAGCTTCAAGAAGAGAAGAACTCAATGAATCAGGACATATTTCAGAAGGAGAGGAAGAAGCAAACTTTTTCAAGAACCTTCAATGGGGTTCTGGAAGATTTAGAGGTAAACTACCTTTCAAATGTTTTTCTTATGGAAGAGTAAGTCATTATGCTGCCAAATATCCTCACAAAGATAAGCTTGATAAAGTTAAGGAATCAACAAAATGGAATAGAAAACAAAGTATAAGTAAGAAGAGCTACTATACGCATGAAGATAGCGATGGTTTATCAAATAATGTTGAAGATTATAGACTTCTGATGGCATTTGAAGATGATGGTTTCTTGGATGCTTTAGATGAAGATGGTCTTTATGAAGAAATCTCTAAACTTAAAATTTGTTTAGAAGAAAAGAATATGATTATAGATACTCTGACATTCCAACTTGGTGAAAGGGAAAAACACAATGAAAAATTAGAATGTGAAATTGTGGGTCTAAGAAAGGATATTGAGAAAACAAAAGATCTCAATCTTAGATTTTCTAAAGGATCAGAGACCCTAAATGAAATTATCAAAGTGCAACATTCTCCTCTAATAATGACAGGTATTGGATATACTGAAGAAGCACAGAAACCATCCAGCTCCACTAAAAGCTATCTTGATGCAGTAAAGAGCAGTGAACAATTTGACAATCATCAACAAAGGCCTAAACCAGATCACCAAGTAAATTGGGGTCAATCTACTTCAAGGATGAACATAAGCTATAACCAACCTCAGGTAAATCATACTCTGTTTTCTTCAAAATGAATGTCAATGGACACTACAATCATTAAGTCAGTAGGTTCGATAATTGCAGGAATTTCTTTAATGGACAATGTTTTTCATGTCATAACTTTGGACACAAAGATGCCCAATGTGTTGCTTACAAGACCATCATGACTTGAGAAGCAAGAAATCAAAAGAATGTCATAGGGATCATGAAAAGGACTTACAATAACTTTTCGCTTCTTGAAAATGAAATAGAATGCTCTATCTGTAACAACTTCAGTCATGAAGATTCTGAATGTAGGAGAAAATTTCGGCAAACATCTCAAAAGGAGCAAACTTCATTGGGTCCCAAAACTTGGAAAAATAAAGAACCGCAACCAGAAAGATGTGGTATAGCCTTGTATGCAGAAGGACAAGAAAATCAGTGATACATCAATAGTGGATGCTCGAAACACATGACAGGTGATAAGGAAAAACTTCAGTCATATAATGCCTTAGAAAAGGAAAAGAAGGTCTTATTTGGAAATGAAACTCCTGCTGTTATAAAAGGTAAAGGTTCTGTTCTCTTAAAATAAAAGTTTAAAGATGCGAATGTTATGTATGTTGATGGTCTAAAGAAGAATCTATTGAGTGTCAGTCAAATGTGTGATCAAGGAAATGAAGTAGTATTTCGATCAAATGGATGTGTTTTTCATGAGATTGATCCAAGAGAAACAATGATCAAAGTTAGAAGAACTCCAAACAACCTATACATACTCAAGGGAGGAAAACAACAGTGCTACGTAAGCAAAAATGATGAACACTGGCTATGGCACAGAAGATTGGGGCATCTAAGCTTCTCTCAAATAAGAAAAGCATGCAGATTTGAGGTTGTTCATGATCTTCCTGATATCAACATTCTAGAAAATACAATATGCAAATCATGTCAATTTGGTAAGAAAACCATAGCTCATTTCCCTGAGAAGGAAGGATAAGCTAGTAAGTCTCTTGAACTTGTTCATACTGATTTATGTGGTCCATCATGGAAAAAGTCACCGCGTGGAGAAGAATACTTTATATTGTTCATTGACGACTTTTCCAGAATGTGTTGGATAGGACTTCTATAGCACAAAGATGGAGCATTTGAAAAGTTCAAAGCCTTCAAAGCATTGGTTGAAAACGAATCAGATAACAAAATCAAATGCCTGAGGTCTGATCGAGGAGGGGAATTTACCTGAGATGAATTCTTTGAATTTTGTGAAGAACATTGAATAAAAAGGGAATTCTCTACCGCAAGGACTCCTCAACAAAATGGAGTGGTAGAAAAGATGAATAGAACTGTTCAACAAATGACTTGTGCCATGCTAGATGAGTCTGGAACTACTGCAACCTTATGGGGTGAAGCTGCAATTGCCGCCATCACTGTTCTCAACAGAGAAAATGTTCGGGTAAACAACATTCAAATTCCACATGAACTTTGATATGGTAAGAATCCTACTGTAAAATACTTCAAAGTTTTTGGAAGCAATTGTTACATTAAGAGGACTGATGAAAAACTTGGCAAGTTTGAACCTAGAGCAGTTTAAGGCATTCTCTTTGGTTACTCTTCCCGAAGTAAAGGATGTAAGTGTTATTATAAAAGACTAGGGAAAATTGTTGAAAGTATTGATGTTGTGGTTGATGAAGCAGGAAAAAATCCAAAGTAGGTAAAAGCCGAAGATTATGAAGAAGATGAGGATTATCTTTCCACATCAAATCAGACCAATTCTGAAGAAGAAACCAATGAAACACCAGAAGAACAAATAACAGTAGAAGAAAAGACTCCATCTAGGTATGTTCAGAAAAATCATCCAGAGACTCAAATTTTGGGACATAAAGAGGCAGGTGTGCAGAAAAGAAGAACTATTACAAAAGCTTCAAGCTATCTCACATTGCTTTCTAGCATGCAAATATGAATGTTGGGTCAAGGCCATGAATGAAGAGCTTGAGAAAATTGAAAAGAATAATACTTGGGAATTAGTTCCTAGACCTCATGATAAGAATATCAGAGGAACCAAATGGATATTGAAAAACAAGCTGAATGAAAATGGGGAAGTTATTAGAAACAAGGCTAGACTTGTTTGTAAAGGATATGCTGAACAAGAACGTATAGATTTTGAAGAAAATTTTGCACCTGTTGCTAGACTTGAAGCCATAAGAATATTCCTTGCTCTTTCTAGCTTTTATAACTTCAAAGTATATCAAATGGATGTAAAATCTACCTTTCTAAATAGAGACTTAGAAGAATAAGTATATATTGAGCAACTAGATGGATTCATCCTTGGAAATGATCCAAAACTTGTATGCAGACTCAGAAAGGTTCTCTATGGTCTAAAACAAGCTCCAAGGGCTTGGTATTACCGTCTTGAAAAAGACCTCCATCAACAAGGTTTTTCAAAAGGATCCGCTGATAACAATCTATATACAAAAATTGACAATGATAAATTGCTAATACTTGTTGTGTATGTTGATGATATCATTTTTGGTAGAAATGAAGAAGCCATGAGTCAAAATTTTTCTTTGGTAATGCAGAAAGAATTTGAAATGTCCCTACTTGGTGAACTCACATATTTTCTTGGTTTACAAGTTCAACAAAATAAAGATGGTATTTTTCTATCACAAACGAAGTATCTCAAGCAGATCTTGAAAAAATATGGCATGGAAGCTCTAAACTAGTATGTACCCCTATGGTAACCGGATTCAGTATCAGTTCAAATGATGAATCAGCAGCGGTACATCAACCAACCTACAGATCCATGATTCGCAGTCTTCTTTATCTAACAGGTACCCAACCAGACATCATGCATGCAGTGGGAATAGTTGAAAGATTCCAAGAAAATCCAAAGGAATCACACCTTCGGGCAGTCAAAAGGATGTTCAAATATCTTCAAGGAACACAAAACTTTGGTTTATGGTATCCTAGGGATACAGATCTTACACTTCATGCATATACAAATGCAGATTGGGAAGGAAGCATGGATGACAGAAAAAGAACTAGTGGTGGTGCATTTTATATGGGTTCCAGATTAGTATATTGGTTTAGCAAGAAACAAAGTTCAATTGCGTTATCTACAATTAAAGCAGAATATGTGGCTGCTGCATCTTGCTGCACACAACTCCTTTGGATGATGCAAACATTGCAAGACATTTAGATTACATGTACTCCACCCATCTCCATTCTATGTGATAATACAAGTGCAATAAGTATTTCAAAGAATATAGTCATGCATTCCAAGACCAAGAACATACCTATCAAATATCATTTTCTCCGTGAAAAAGTGCTTGAACAAAAGATCATATTGGAGTATGTTCCCTCCAAAGAACAGGTTGCTGATATATTCACCAAACCATTGCCCAGAGAGACATTCGAATATCTCAGACAGAAGTTGGGAGTAGTTGATGCATCATCTTGCTATTGGAACTTATCTGTTTCAGAGAAAAGTGGTTGCACGTGAGTTTCATGAAGTGTAATGTGTACATACACCGCTTGCTGTGGATACAATCAGGTATATGTTGGATTGAAGAAAAAAAGTGGCCTAGACTCAGGATGACAAGGGTCTGATATGGGTATGACAGTGATCATCTGGCACAGGTTCAGGGGGAGCATATACTTCTAATAACACATTGCTTGTATTATCTTAGAAGATATTGGTACAAATTCACAAATTCAGGTGGAACAGGTGAAGAGGGAGATCATGGTTGCTGATTTGGATGATGATTGACATATATTGCTGATGACAATTGTTGATAACTATCATAGTCTTGTTTTAGATATTTTGTCTCTATGTCATGTATATCTTTTATTATCAAGGTCATGAAATGACCTATTTTGTTTCCCCACTATGAATGGGATGGATGATGTAATGTTCTTGTTTTGTCATGTATAAACATTTGGTATATCCCCACTTGGTTGGGTGGATGAGTCAATCTTGGTATATCCCCACCTGGTTGGGAGATGGATGTATGTATGAGTATTTGGTGATAGGAAGGTCATTTATGATGTATAGAGTCATGTTCTTCTTGAAGAACATATTTTTGCAGACCTTGCTTAAAGTCAGGGGGAGCATGGACAACACACTTCAACATATAAGAGAATTCAACATGTACTCAGGGGGAGCATAACCCTTTTCCCTTGATGATAAAGGGGGAGAGTGACTTGGGGTTTCCATCAAGTCCAAAGGGGGAGATTGTTGGAATTATGACACTGATTTGGTACTATGACATAGGCATTGTCCTTGATGGAAACTCTCACAGATGACAGATCACAGTTCAGGTTCACAAAATGAAGAAAGAAAGGTATATTCCATTTCCCATTGACAAAGCCACGTGTACATGCGGGTTCGCAGACCAAAAGGCATGTATAGTGTACACACGCACTTTCACGAAAGGAAAGACACGTACATGTTGGAAAACTTGGTTTTGGTCCGTGGTATTTGGTCCATGGTATTGGTCTAAGGTATCTTTTCCTTACTGTTGACCCCAGGTATTTGGTACAAGGGATTAATTCTAAGTGGTTTTTGGACCATGGTATTGAGTAAGGCCTTAGACTATAAAAGGAGGAGAAGATCATTAGGCAAAGGTACTTATGAATTGAATATCTAATGAAGATCAAGATCTAGATTATAGGTTATTGGGTTATGGTGCACAACTGGATCTGAATCAAGGATGAACCTGAGCACTTGATGAAGGATAAGTTCTATTGATGGGTCAAGATCTTAAGGCTTGAAGAGAAGTATCTTTGTGTGGTTTTTGATCTTTTATCTTAAGAATTGGCACATGTCGTAATTTGCAAATATGATGATCTGGGTATAACTAATGTCTGAATAATTGTAGAGGGTAAATCATCTTTTATAGATCTCTATGATAATTCATGATATCAAAGGCGCGTATTCATGTTGGTTCGACATCTCAAAAGAGTGTATACGTAAGTTTTCCTTAACACAAGTGTGTATGCATGCAAGCTCATAACATTGAAGTAGGATACACCTCATAACATATGCTTTAGCTACTTATGATTGCTGTTGCAGTGTTTTGGGTTCTGGTTACTGTTCCTGTATTCTGGTTATGACATTCAAAGAAGTGATTGTTTGATTTAGTTTTGGGTTGGTGCAATGGAGATTGGTTGATGAAGATACATTTGATGTTTGAATGAAGTTATTTATGGATCTAGTTTGAAAATTTATGAAACGTGGTCCCTGGAAGAAAAGAGAAGGTTGTAGCCTTCTGTAGGTCAGCACCTACGTTCTAGTAAACACATCAACTATTACAAGAGCTAAGGGGGTTGTATCTCCCTTCTAGGAGAAGCTGGAAAATGAGAGAAGGTTGTAGCCTTCTGCAGGTAGAAGCCTGCATACTGGTATAAGACTGCACCAATACAAAATATTGTAAAAATAAGTTTCTTATTAAAAGGAAGATAAAGACGATTACAGCAGGTGGTTTTCGCCCACATCGGGTTTCCACCGTATATCTTGTTTTCATGTGTGTGATTTTCTGTTCAATTTTTTTATTGCTCCTGGTTACTGTTTATATGGTTTTGATGCACAGATTAAAGATCATCATATGAAGAATTAACTAAATTATAAGTTTACAAGGTATACACTAGTTGCCTTATATACAGTTGCATATACATGCAAGTTTCGTTAACTGAAGTAGCGTTTATGAATCTGATTATGGAAATGAAATATTCCTAACTTGATAATACTGATTCACCCCCACTCTCAGTATTATTTACAACAATTAGTATCGGAGTAGGACCTTCAGAAGAAGCTTGATCGCTTGAAGGAAGATCTATCATCATGGGTAACTATAGAAGAGAGGCATCCATTAGACCACCAATCTTTGATGGGAGTAGCTTCGTTTATTGGAAGGTAATAACCACAACCTATCTTCAATCTCTTGGAACAGATGTTTGGGAAATCGTGCAAGGAGGATATACATTTCCATCAACACAGATACGGTAGGTAAAAAGAAATATGAAACCAATGCCAAGGCCTTCAATACATTATTGAGGAGTCTGTCACAATCAGAATTTGTCAAGGTTATGCAGCTCAAAACCACCAAAGAAATATGGGACAAGATCATTCTAGGCTATGAAGGAGACGATCAGGTAAAACGTGCAAAACTACAATCTCTCAGAATTCAATATGAAATTCTCAAAATTCACAATGATGAAAGTATAGCTAATTACATCCTACGTATATATGAGATTGTTAATTGCATAAAATTTTTTGGTAAAGAAATAAAATAAGTTACTTTAGTTAAAAAGGTTTTAAGATCCTTATCTTTTAAGTTTGAATCAAAAGTTTATGCCATAGAAGAAAAGAAGGATCTTCAGAGTATTACTATGACAAAGCTGCACGGAATCCTAACTGCTTTCGAAATGAGAAAATGAGGTCCATCAGATATGAGAGAAGCCACATTCAAAGCTTCAAGAAGAGAAGAAATCAATGAATCAAGGCATATTTCAGAAGGAGAGGAAGAAGCAAACTTTGTCAAGAACCTTCAACAGGGTTTTGGAAGATTCAGAGGTAAACTAACTTTCAAATGTTTTGCTTGTGGAAGAGTCAGTCATTATGCTGCCAAATGTCCTCACAAAGATAAGCTTGATAAAGGTAAGGAATCAACAAAATGGAATAGAAAACAAAGTGTAAGTAAGAAGAGCTACTATACGCATGAAGATAGCGATGGTTTATCAAATAATGATGAAGATTATAGACTTCTGATGGCTTTTAAAGATGATGATTTCTTGGGTGCTTTAGATGAAGATGGTCTTTATGAAGAAATCTCTAAACTTAAAATTTGTTTAGAAGAAAAGAATATGATTATAGATACTCTGAGATTCCAACTTGCCGAAAGGGAAAAACACAATGAAAAATTAGAAACTGGAATTGTGGGTCTAAGAAAGGATATTGAGAAAACAAAAGCTCTCAATCTTAGATTTTCTAAAGGATCAGAGACCCCAAATGAAATTATCAAAGTGTAGCATTCTCCTCTGATAAAGACAGGTCTTGGATATATTGAAGAAGCACAGAAATCGTCCACCTCCACTAAAAGCTATCTTGATGCAGTAAAGAGCAGTGAACAGTTTGACAACCGTCAGCAAAGGCATAAAGCATATCACTAAATAAATCAAGGTCAATCTACTTCAAGGATGAACAGAAGCTATAACCAACCTTAGGTAAATCATACTTAGTTTGCTTCAAGAATGAATTTCAATGGAAACTACAATCACCAGGTTAGTAGGTTTGATAATCGCAGGAATTTCTTTAATGGACAATGTTTTTCATGTCATAAATTTGGACACAAAGTTGCTCAATGTGTTGCTTACAAGGCTATCATGACTAGAGAAGCACAAAATTAAAGGAATGTGACAGGGATCATGAAAAGGACCCACAATAACTTTTCGATTCTTGAAAATGAAATAGAATGCTCTATCTGTAACAACTTCGGTCATGAATATTCTAAATGCAGGAGAAAATTTCGGCAAACATATCAGAAGGAGAAAACTTCATTGGGTCCCAAAACTTGGAAAAATAAAGAACGACAACTAGAAAGATGTGATATAGCCTTGTATGCAAAAGGACAAGAAAATTAGTGGTACATCGATAGAGGATGCTCGAAACACATGACAGGTAATAAGGAAAAACTTCAGTCATATAATGCCTTAGAAAAGGAAAAAAGGTCTCATTTGGAAATGACGCTCCTACTATCATAAAAGGTAAAGGTTCCGTTGTCTTAAAAGAAAAGGTTAAAGCTGGGAATGTTATGTATATTAATGGTCTAAAGCATAATCTATTGAGTGTTAGTCAAATGTGCGATCAAGGAAATGAAGTAGTATTTCGATCAAATGGATGTGTTATTTGTGAGCTTGATACAGGAGAAACAATGATCAAAGTTATAAGAACTCCAAACAACCTATACATACTCAAGGGAGGGCAACAATAGTGCTACCTAAGAAAAAATGATGAACACTGGCTATGGCACAAAAGATTGGGGCATCTAAGGTTCTCTCAAATAAGAAAAGCATGCATATTCCAGGTTGTTCATGATCTTCCTGATATCAACATTCTAGAAAATACAATATGAAAAACATGTCAATTTGGTAATCAAACTAGAGCTCATTTCCTTGAGAAGGAAGGATTAGCTAGTAAACCTCTTGAACTTGTTCATACTAATTTATGTGGCCCATCAAGGAAAAATTCACCTCGTGGAGAAGAAGTCTTTATATTTTTCATTGACGACTTTTCTAGAATGTGTTGGATAGGGCTTGTAAAGCACAAAGATGAAGCATTTGAAAGTTAAAAGCCTTCAAAGCATTGGTTGAAAATGAATCATATCACAAAATCAAATGCCTCAGGTCTGATCGAGGAGGGGAATTTACCTCAGATGAATTCTTCAACTTTTCTGAAGAACATGGAATAAAAAGGGAATTCTCTACCGCAAGGACTCCTCAAAAAAATGGAGTGGTAGAAAGGATGAACATAACTGTTCAACAAATAGCTCATGCCATGCTAGATGAGTCTGGAACTCCGACAACCTTCTAGGGTGAAGGTGCATTTTCTACCGTCACTATTCTCAACAAAACAAATGTTCGGGTAAATAGCACTCAAACTCCACATGAAATTTGGTATGGTAAGACTCTTACTGTAAAATACTTCAAAGCTTTTGGAAGAAAATGTTACATCAAAAGGACTGATTAAAAACTTGGCAAGTTTGAACCTAGAGCAGAAGAAGGCATTCTCCTTGGTTACTCTTCCCAAAGTAAAGGATATAAGTGTTATAATAAAAGACTAGGGAAAATTGTTGAAAGTATTGATGTCGTGGTTGATGAAGCAGGAAAAAATACAAAGCAGGTAAAAACTGAAGATTATGAAGAAGATGAGGATTATCCTTCCACATCAAATCAGACTAATTCTGAAGAAGAAACCAATGAAGCACCAGAAGAACAGATAAAGGTAGAAGAAAAGACTCCATCCAGGTATGTTCAGAAAAATCATCCAAAGACTCAAATTTTGGGATAGAAAGAGGTAGGTGTGTAGACAAGGAGAACTATTACAAAAGCCTCAAGCTATCTAGCATTTCTTTCTACCATCGAACCTCAAAATGTACATGAAGCATGCAAAGATGAATGCTGGGTCAAGGCCATGAATGAAGAGCTAGAGAAAATTGAAAAGAATAACACTTGGAAATTAGTTCCTAGACCTCATGATAAGAATATCATAGGAACCAAATGGATATTGAAAAACGAGCTGAATGAAAATGGAGAAGTTATTAGAAACAAGGCTAGACTTTTTTCTAAAGGATATGCTCAACAAGAAGGTATAGATTTTGAAGAAACTTTTGCACCTATTGATAGACTTGAAGCCATAAGAATGTTTCTTGCTCTTTCTAGCTTTCAGAACTTCAAAGTATATCAAATGGATGTAAAATATGCCTTTCATAATGGAGACTTAGAAGAAGAAGTATATATTGAGCAACTAGATGGATTCATCCTTGGAAATGATCCAAAACTTGTATGCAGACTCAAAAAGGCTCTCTATGGTCTAAAACAAGCTCCAAGGGCCTGGTATTACCATCTTGACAAATACCTCCATCAACAAGGTTTTTCAAAAGGATCAACTAATAGCAATATATATACAAAAATTGACAATGATAAATTACTAATACTTGTTGTGTATGTTGATGATATCATTTTTGGTAGCAATGAAGAAGCGATGAGTCAAAACTTTGCTTTGGTAATGCAGAAAGAATTTGAAATGTCCCTACTTGGTGAACTCACATATTTTCTTGGTTTACAAGTTTAACAAAATAAAGATGGTATTTTTCTATCACAAACCAAGTATCTCAAACAGATCTTGAAAAAATATGGCATGGAAGACTCTTAACGAGTATGTACCCATATGGTAACAGGATGCAGTCTCAGTTCAAATGATGAATCAGCGGCAGTACATCAACCAACCTACAGATCCATGATTGGTAGTTTGCTTTATCTAACAGGTACCCGACTAGACATCATGCATGCAGTTGGAATAGTTGGAAGATTCCAAGAAAATCCAAAGGAATCACACCTTTAGGAGTCAAAAGGATTTTCAAATATCTTCAAGGAACATAGAACTTTGGTTTATGGTATCCTAGGGATACAAATCTTACACTTCATGCATATACAAATGCAGATTGGGTAGGAAGCATGGATGACAGAAAAAGCACTAGTGGTGGTGCATTTTATATGGGTTCCAGATTAGTATCTTGGTTCAGCAAGAAACAAATTTCAATTGCATTATCTACAGCTGAAGCAGAATATGTGGCTGCTGCATCTTGCTGCACACAACTCCTTTGGATGATGCAAACATTGTAAGACATTCAGATTACATGAACTCCACCCATCTCCATTCTATGTGATAATACAAGTGCAATCAGTATTTCAAAGAATCTATTCATGCATTCCAAGACCAAGCACATACCTATCAAATATCATTTTCTCCGTGAACAAGTGCTTGAACAAAAAGGTCAAATTGGATTATGTTCCCTCCAAAGAACAGGTTGCTGATATATTCACCAAACCACTGCCCAGAGAGACATTTAAATATCTCAGACAGAAGCTCGGAGTAGTCGATGCATCATCTTGTTGTTGAAACTTATCTGTTTAAGAGAAAAGTGGTTGTACACAAGTTTCATGAAGCATATCTACGTACATACGCCAGTTGATGTGGATACAATCACGTATATGTTGGTTTGAAGAAAAACACTTGGCCAAATTCAGGTTGATAAGGGTCTGATATGGGTCTGACAGTGATCATTTGGCACAGGTTTAGGGGGAGCATATACTTCTAATAATGCATTGTCGGTATTATCTTAGAAGATCTTGGTACAAATTCATGGATTAAGGTGGAATAGGTGCAGAGGGAGATCATGGTTGCTGATTTGTTTGGTGATTGACAGATGCTGCTGATGACAGTTGCTGATAACTATCATAGTCTTGTTTTAGATATTTTGTCTCTATGTCATGTATATATATTTTATTATCAAGGTCATGAAACGACCTATTTTGTTTCCCCACTATGCATGGGATGGATGATGTAATGCTCTTGTTTTGTCATGTATAAACATTTGGTATATCCCCACTTGGTTGGGAGATGGATGTATGTATGTGTCTTTAGTGATAGGAAGGTTATTTATGATGTATAAAGTCATGTTCTTCTTAAAGAACATCTTTTTGTAGACCTTGCTTAAATTTAAGGGGAGCATGGACAACACACTTCAACATATCAGAGAATTTAGCATTTACTCAGGGGGAGAATAACCCTTTTCCCTTGATGAAGAAGGGGGAGAGTGACTTGGGGTTGCCATCAAGTCCAAAGGGGGAGATCGTTGGCATTATGACACTGATTTGGCACTATGACATAGGTTTTGTCCTTGATGGCAACTCTCACAGATGACAGATCATAGTTCAGGTTCAGAGAATGAAGAAAGAAGGTATACGCCAGTTCCCATTGACAAAGCTGCTTGTACACATGGGTTCGCAGACCAAAAGGCGCGTATAGCATACACATGCACTTTCACGAAAGGAAAGGCATGTACATGTTGGAAAACTTGGTTTTGGTCCGTGTTATTTGGTCCATGGTATTGTGATCCATGGTATTGGTCCAAGATATCATGTCTGAATTGTTGACCCCAGATATTTGGTCCAAGGTATTGATTCTAAGTGGTTTTGGACCATGGTATTGAGTAAGGCCTAAGACTATAAAAGGAGGAGAAGATCATTAGGAAAAAGTAATTAAGAATTGAATATGTAATGAAGAGAAAGATCTAGATTACAGGTTATTGGGTTATGGTGCACAACTAGATTTGAATCAAGGATGAACTTGAGAACTTGATGAAGGATAAGTTCTATTGATGGGTCAAGATCTTAAGGCTTAAAGAGAAGTATCTTTGTGTGGTTTTTGATCTTTATCTTAATAATTGGCGCATGTCGTAATCTACAAATATGATGATATGGGTATAAATGATGTCTGAATAATTGTAAATGGTAAATCATCATTTAGAGATCTGTACGCAGATTCATGATATGAAAGGTGCATATACACGCTGGTTTGGAATTTCAGAAGAGCGTATATGCAATTTTGCCTTGATACAAGTGCATATGCACATAGGCTCATCACATTGAAGTAGGATACACCTCATAAAATATGCTTTAGCTACTTTTGATTGCTGTTGCAATGTTTTGGGTTCTGGCTTGGGTTCTGGTTACTATTACTGTATTCTGGTTACAACATTAAGAGAAGTGACTATTTTATTCAGTTTTGGGTTGGTGTAAAGGAGATTGGTTGATGAATATACATTTGATGTTTGAATGAAGTTATTTATGGATCCAGTCTGAAAATTTATGAGACATGGTCCTTGGAAGAAAAGAGAAGGTTGTAGCCTTCAGCAGGTCAGCACCTACGTACTAGTAAACACATCAGGTAGTACACGAGCTAAGGGGGTTGTATCTCCCTTCCAGGAGAAGCTGGAAAATGAGAGAAGGTTGTAGCCTTCTGTAGGTAGAAGCCTGTGTACTAGTATAAGACTACACCAGTACAAAATATTGTAAAAATAAGTTTCTAATTAAAAGGAAGATAGAGACGATTGCAACAGGTGGTTTTCACCCACATTCGGTTTCCACCTTATATCTTGTGTTCATGTGTGTTGTTAGGGATCAAATCTGCCTTAGGCTGAAGGAAGGCAGGATTCAAGATAACACCATACCACGCTCAGCCTAGTAGCTAGCCCTATGAGGATAGGAGAGGGCTCTCTCCGGGTCACACTCAGTAAAACTAAATAGTAAGGTCTGAGATGACTCAAAATTCACACTGATTTTAGGCTAGTAAATGAATATGAAAGGGACAATTTAATGAATGACTAAATTTTTAGGGATGTATGGGACAAAGGATAGCATGAGCAGAGAAATTAACTCAAAGACACATAATGTTTCATGAGGCAAGATAGGCAAGAAGTTTAGCAATCAAATTTGAAGTAATATGGAGTGGAAAGACTGTTGAGAGGTTGAAAAGGGCATAACCAATGAATCCTTTTCAAACCAAAAGAAGACACACAGAGGATGAATGTTTTTCCTAGGCAGAGTAATAAACTGGATTCTACCTTTCTTAAAAACATTCAATTGGAAATGATTATGGATGAACTGTAAAACATAACAAGATACACATGAAACAAAAAGAAGAAACATATGCTAAACTTATACCACATGAATCTCATGGATCAGAGCTGCATCATTTTATTAATTTCCTGGCCAAACTGTACAACGAAGCTCTGAGTTTTATTCCACACCTTTCCCAGAACTCTGACACTTTACAAATGATTTTCAATACAATAAATAAACTCTACTATGAGAAAATGGATCGACCAAAAATAGGGGATGTTTAATCATTATTAACAAAAGATGAAAAGCCAACCATTTGTAAAAGGAGAAACGTTACATTTTCTACGCGAATCTGTCGATGACCAATGAAGAGGTGAAATCTGTAGGTGTAAATCCCTTTGAATCGCAACTGAAGACAAAAATAGACCATGTAGCTTATTTCTCTACTATGGTTGATGTCTTCGTTTTAAATTTAGGCGTTTTTGTCTTTGACTGTTCGCTTTCCTTTTTTCCATTTGAATGAAAGCTAACTTTTAATAAAAATAGTTTTGAATTTTGCCTTTAATGAAGGGAATCAGAATTCCGCCAATCTCCTATTAGCACTTTAGTTTGAACAAATATCCATGCCTCTGCCTCACACAAATTTCGAATAGATTCTTCAAGATCTCTTTTAAGAGTGAAATTATCATCGATTGTGATTTCTTTCAGCATCCCACATCCAAATGTAATTTCTCTTCTGCAAATTGGTCGTCTTTCAGTGCACGTGACCTTGATTTCTCTATAATATGAATATCCTCTTCACTTGCTTATATAAAAGCCTCAATATGTGTAGCAAGTTCAAACAAAATACCTTTCTTCTCAATCCCTGATTTCTCAAACAATCAATCCCTGACTTCACAAGTTTGAGGTTCTTATATTTTCCTTCAACATTTGTTGTTTGTTTTGAATGCCACTTAGATGACATTTTAGGGACTGCGTTTCTCTCTTCCATATTTTTTGTTGTTGCTCTGGAGCACCCTTAAATTCCTTCTACATGATCACAACTGTGCTTTTCTCATCTTTTGGCTGCAACATTAACCTCACATCACAATATTGTGAATCACCTGTAGACAACACCGTCAAAGGTCCCCCAACATCAACCTGTGTGACTTGCAATAAAGTTCCATCTCTGTTTTGCTATTTCTTCGCCTCTAAAGAACACATTTACACCAACCCTTCTTGGATTTCTGTATAGGTACCATCTTCAGAGGATCTATAACTACTTTTATATACAACATCAGACCCAGAAGTGATTACTTCATCGTCCAATTCTTTTGCATCAATTTCTCCTTCTTGAACGTGACTAGGATCAGCTTGTTTACTTTTCAGGTCTGTGAAAATCTCTGATATGACCCAACTTGTGCCCCTTTCATCTCTTAACTATTCCATCCTACTTGTTTCCAGGCCTCCTCTCTTAGAATGCTCATCATCTTCAGGTAACGTGGAAGGAATGCTAACCTCCAATTCAGAATCTTCTTTATGATCCGGATCCAGGTTAGTTTCCATGGATGTTACCTCCAGATAAATAAACAAGATGTAGAATCTCATCGATCGATATGTGAGGGTAGAAGCAACGATTAGACAACATGCACGGTACACACTTCAACTAACCGACTTGTAACAGTTTTGTAAGCATTATCAGTGAAACCTTTCCCATGGGATAAATGCATGGAATAAGAAACATAACACGAGAATTATACTCATCATTGTGCCGCTTTCCCTTGACATTGGGACGCGTTATTCACCACCTTTCATGCACCACAATCACACCATCACTTCCACCAACCCTGGACGTTGATGACCCAACATTTAACTTCTCTCATAAAGAGCCCAATTCACCTCCAATTGAGGTTGCTCTTGGCACCCAAATACCTTGACTAGCTTGAAGAATCATTCAGCTCTCAATGCGGCTCCCACCATAGTAACACAACCATTGGAGGATTAATCTGCCTCCTCACCTGCAGCAAAAGAATTGGATTCATTTTTTTTTTTTAAATTTGATTTAGTAGCGGCACAATCCTGCTTGGAGGCTATGTGCGCTGTGTGCACAACCCAGTGCACCGTGCCTCCTGTATGCGCCACACACGTGTAATTTTACACGATGAAAAACGTCCCGGTGCACCCCGACCTCCTGGTGCGTCGCAACCTCTCGGTGTGCCGCGACCTCCCGGTGCGCCGCGACTTCTCCCAATGCACCGCACACGTTCCAAACACACAGTCTCAGCTTTAAACAAACAGTTTCAACTTCTTCACAATTCACCTCAGCTTCTTTGATTCCTCTTGGTGCAAATGGATTGTTGGATCATAAAAATTATGTTTGTACCCATGACATCTGATTTTTGTTTTGAAAAACTCCAATGTTGTAGTGCTTTGAAACCTTTCACACTTCACTATTTGCTTTGATTTGTGAGCTGATGATGTCCTTTCTGTCTATTCTTTTGTAGGGAATGGATGGCTGGAACTTCAGCAAAGGATCAGGGTGGTTCCTGAAACATTTCGTGACTAAAAACTTTGAAAAATTACATATTTATTACAAAAAAACAATTTTGATGATTTCTTCTTCAAAACAGAGTTTTGAAGAAGAATCATTCTCGAGCATTATTGATGATGAAAATTTTGGAATGAAAACTTATTGAAGATATCCTCATGGCCTGTGGGCATTATTTGACATTCTGAAGACCAAAGCCTAGAACTAATGACTGAAATGATTCTTGTTTGACCAAAATACCATCTATGACTGTAAAGAACTGAAATCAATTTTGATGAATTTTGACCAAACCAGCAGGTACAAACATAAGGGAAATGAGTGAAAAAACCCTTTCGTTAGATAATCTATGCTTCCCAGTGGAATGAAAATGACTAAACATGAATGAGACACCTAAAAAACGAAATGCAACAAAGAGTTTTTGATCTCTGACAGAGGTATGGCTAGACTGACTCTAACATTGGATCCAATGGGGATGGTAGCTCCTTAGAGGTGCCAAGAACTACAGATCTTTGGGAGAGCAGACAGTGCTTTCATCCATTGGGAAATGGAGTCAAAACCCGAGCTAAAATGCATGACTAAAAACTGACACAAACTAACTTAATAACAAGACTAAGAACTGACTCACAAATGACTCATGTCTGACTTAACTAAAACAAGAACTTACAAAGCTTATTGAAGGGCAACAGTCCATCAAGATTTTAGATCAAGATGACAACCACCTGCATACTAATGAAATATGTACAATCATGTGTAATGAGCTTTCCAATGTAACCAATCAAGCAGATGCCTTCCTGACTGATTCTCCTGATCAGATCTTCTAGTCAACAATAAATAATGGTAACTGGTCATCCAAAAACATAATTGACCATGATCTCCTTCATCATTGAATACTGCGATAATCACCTTCACTGCCAACTGCAACAGATTTGCTAGAGGATCTTGAAAAACATGAAGATTTACCTCCTGTTGAAGAAACAACTTGTCTTTTTCTTTTGATTCTGATCTTCCTTCATAATATACTTCAGTAAAAGCATGTTCATGGTCCTCAAAAAATTCTGAACAAGTAGATGAGCAGATTTCCTCTTCAAAGAACATTTCAAAACATGAGACATATGAAGAAGAATCTGAAAGGCAGTCCAGAATGTTCTGATCTTCTGTAGTCTGAATATATTTTAGGTCATCTTCATATGATATAACAGCCAGATTATCATGTTCCTCATTACATTCATTAATCATGAGAAAAGAAACTTCAAATGAGTCTTGAAACCCAACACTATCATTTCTATCATTGACCAACGATTCATCCAAGGAAACTTTTTCACTTACTTGAAAGAAGATCTCGTCTTGTTGTTCATGAACTGACTGGATTACCTCTTTATGAAGGCTTTGTTCTGATGACATGAGAACATTTGGATCCATAAATCTGTCTTCTTCATTCCAGATGAGTTCAATAGCAGAGTTCTCCATCATGAGATTTAGTACAAGGTATTCTTGGTCATCATAATATAAATCTAGATCTGAAATGGACGACTTAACGTTATCACATTCTGAAATTGAAACTTGACTTCCCTGCATGTTGTCTTCTTCTATGGACAGATCTGAAACGAAACTTTCTCTTTCATCATTTTCAGCCATATGGAAATCTTCCACCTACTGATCTTGATAAGTATCCTCTAGGATTTTTGTATGCTGTTGAAACGAATTTTCATACAATGCTTCCATGATTTCTCCATCCATGAAGTCATTATCTCCATAAAAATTCTCAAGATCTTCAATGAAACTACTAACGTGTTCACAACAGTTCTGAACTAAAGCCAAGGATGGATATGATTCTTTATACCTTTCAAAGAATGTTGTATGAAAATCTTTTAGACAATAAATAGAAGCAGGTGGCAAACTTTCATACCAAGATCGGGCTTCATCTTCCAGATTAGCCATGAACATTTTCATCAAATAGTCTTAAGGAAAAACGATCTTTAACTTATGCACATGAATGTGAAATTTCACCAGATGAAGAGCATCATCATTACCTTCCACATTTCTGAACATAGGCAAATTTTGAAGCCAATCCACCTTGGGAATTTTATTTGGAAAACCTGGGATGTGATCTTGGCTCATGGGAGCATATCTTCTTGCAACCCGTTCCATCTTGAAAATCTTAAAGCTACTGATCTTCCTACAGTGGAGTCACCATGAAGGATTGATTTATGGATTTTTCAGTGAGTGGAGTTGCTAGGTGAATGATTTCAGCTTTGCTGTGTCTGATCGTTTTCCACCATCAATAATTAGATCTGAACTTAATACATGTACTGGGGCAATTAACAAGTTAGATATCACGTTTATAAGCTAGACCGAAGATTGACTGAAGCAGTGTTTATCTACTTTGCTGATGCATAGAAAAAGCCTCAATATGTGTAGCAAGTTCAAACAAAAGACCTTTCTTCTCAATCCCCGATTTCTCAAACAATAAATCCCTGACTTCACAAGTTTGAGGTTCTTATGTTTTCCTTCAACATTTGTTGTTTGTTTGGAATGCCACTTAGATGACATTTTAGGGACTGCATTTCTCTCTTCCATATTTTTTTTTCTCTGGAGCACCCTTAAATTCCTTCTACATGATCACAACTGTGCTTTTCTCATCTTCTGGCTGTAGCATTAACCTCACATCACAAGATTGTGAATCACCTGTAGACAACACCGTTAAAGGTCCCCCAATATCAACCTGTGTGACTTGCAATAAAGTTCCATCCCTGTTTTGCTATTTCTTCGCCTCTAAAGAACACATTTACACCAGCCCTTCTTGGCTTTCTGTAGAGGTACCATCTTCAGAGGATCTATAGCTACTTTTATATACAACATCAGAACCAAAATTGATTACTTCATCATCCAATTCTTTTGCATCAATTTCTCCTTCTTGAACGTGACTAGGATCAAGTTGTGTACTTTTCAGGTCTGTGAAAATCTCTAATATGACCCAACTTGTGCCCCTTTCATCTCTTAACTATTCCATCCTGCTTGTTTCCAGGCCTCCTCTCTTAGAATGCTCATCATCTTCAGGTAACGTGGAAGGAATGCCAACCTCCAATTCAGAATCTTCTTTATGATCCGGATCTAGGTTAGTTTCCATGGATGTTGCCTCCAGATAAATAAACGAGATGCAGAATCTCATCGATCGATATATGAGGGTAGAAGCAACGATTAGACAGCATGCACGGTACACACTTCAACTAACTGACTTGTAACAATTTTGTAAGCATTATTAGTGACACCTTTCCCATGGGATAAATGCATGGAATAAGAAACATAACACAAGAATTATACTCATCATTTTCCCACTTTCCCTCGACATTGGGACGCGTTAGTCACCACCTTTCATGCACCACAATCACACCATCAATTCCACCAACTCTGGACGTTGATGACCCAACATTTAACATCTCTCATAAAGAGCCCAATTCACCTCCAATTGAGGTTGCTCTTGGCACCCAGATACCTTGACTAGCTTGAAGAATCATTCAACGCTCAATGTGGCTCCCACCACAGTAATGCAACCATTGGAGGATTAATCTGCCTCCTCACCTGCGGCAAAATAATTGGATTAAATTTTTTTTTTTTTTTTTAAATTTGATGTAGTAGCGACACAATCCTGCATGGAGGCTATGTGCACCATGCACACAACCCAGTGCACTGCACCTCCTGTATGCGCCGCACATGAGTAATTTTACACAGTGAAAAACGACTCTATGTGCCGCGACCTCCCGGTGCACTGCGACTTCTCCCAATGCGCCGTGTGCATTCCAAACACACAGTCTCAACTTTAAACGCACAGTTTCAGCTTCTTCACAATTCACCTCAACTTCTTTGATGCCTCTTGGTGCAAATGGATTGTTGGATCATAAAAAATTATATTTGTACCCATGACATTTGATTTTTGTTTTGAAAAAATCCAATGTTGTAGTGCTTTGAAACCTTTCACACTTCACTGATTGCTTTGATTTGTGAGCTGATGATGTCATTTTTGTCTATTCTTTTGTAGGGAATGGATGGCTGGAACTTTGGCAAAGGATCAGGGCGGTGCCTGAAACATTTCATGACTAAAAACTTTGAAAAATTACATAGTTATTACAAAAAACAATTTTGATGATTTCGTCTTCAAAATAGAGTTTTGAAGAAGAATCGTTCTCGAGCATTATTGATGATAAAAATTTTGGAATGAAAACTTATTGAAGACATCCTCATGGCCTGCGGGCATTATTTGACATTCTGAAGACCAAAGCCTAGACCTAATGACTGAAATGATTCATGTTTGACCAAAAGACCATCTATGACTGTAATGAACTGAAATCAATTTTGATGAATTTTGACTAAACCAGCAGGTACAAACATAATGGAAATGAGTGAAGAGACCCTTCCGTCAGATAATTTATGCTTCCTAGTGGAATGCAAATGACTGAACATGAATGAGACACCTAAAAAATGAAATGCAACAAAGAGTTTTTGATCTCTGACGAAGGTATGACTAGACCAACTCTAACATGTGTGACTGTCTGTTTAGTTTTTTTACTGCTCCTGGTTACTATTTATATGGTTATGATGCACAAATTAGAGATCAAGATATGAAGAATTAACTAAATTATAAGTTTACAGGGTATACGCTAGTTGCCCTATATAAAGTTGCATATACACACAAGTTTGATTAACTGAAGTAGCGTTTATGAATTTGATTATGGAAATGAAATATTGTTAACTTGATAATACTGATTCACCCCCGCTCTCAGTATTATTTCCAACAATTGGTATCGAAGCAGGTCCTTCAGAAGAAGCTTGATCGCTTGAAGGAAGATCTATCATCATGAGTAACTACGAAAGAGAGGCATCCATTAAACCACCGATCTTTAATGGGAGCAACTTCATTTATTGGAAGGTAAGAACCACAACCTATCCTCAATCTCTTGGAACAGATGTTTTGGAAATTGTGCAAGGACGATATACATTTCCATAAGAAATTCCTACAGACACGGCAAGTAAAAAGCAATATGAAACCAATGCCAAGGCCATCAATACATTATTGGGGAGTGTGTCACAATAAGAATTTGTCAAGGTTATGTAGCTCAAAACCGCCAAAGAAATATGGGACAAGATCGTTCTAAGATATGAAGGAGACGATCAGGTAAAACGTGCAAAACTAAAATCTCTCAAAATTCAATATGAAACTCTCAAAATGCACAATTATGAAATTATATCTAATTACTTCCTATGTATAGATGAGATTGTTAATCACATGAAAATTTTGGGTGAAGAAATAAAAGAAGTTACTTTAGTTGAAAAGGTTTTAAGATCCTTGTCTTCTAAGTTTGAATCAAAAGTTTCTACCATAGAAGAAAAGCATGATCTTCATAGTATTACTATGAAACAACTACACGGAATCCTATCTGCTTTTGAAATGAGAAAAGGATGTCTATTAGATACGAGAGAAGTCACATTCAAGGCTTCCGGAAGAAAAGAAATCAACAAATCAGCACATATTTAAGAAAGAGAGGAAGAAGAAAACTTTGTCAAGAACCTTTAATGGGGTTCTGGAAGATTCAGAGGTAAACTACCTTTCAAATGTTTTACTTGTGGAAGAGTCAGTGATTATGCTATCGAATGTCCTCACAAAGATAAGCTTGATAAAGGTAAGGCATCAACAAAATGGAATAGAAAACAAAGTGTAAGTAAGAAGAGCTACTATACGCATGAAGATAACGATGGTTTATCAAATAGTGATGAAGATTATAGACTTTTGATGGCTTTTGAAGATGATGATTTCTTGGATGCTTTAGATGAAGATGATCTTTATGAAGAAATCTCTAAACTTAAAATTTGTTTAGAAGAAAAGAATATGATTATAGATACTTTGACATTCCAACTTACTGAAAGGGAAAAACACAATGAAAAATTAGAATGTGAAATTGTGGGTCTAAGAAAGGATATTGAGAAAACAAAAGCTCTTAACCTTAGATTTTCTAAAGGATCAGAGACCCTAAATGAAATTATCAAAGTGCAATATTCTCCTCTGATAAAGATAGGTCTTGGATATACTAAAGAAGCACAGAAATCGTCCACCTCCACTAAAAGCTATCTTGATGCAGTAAATAGCAGTGAACAGTTTGACAACTATCAGCAAAGGCATAAAGCAGATCACCATGTAAATCAGGGTCAATCTACTTCAAGGATGAACAGAAGCTACAACCAACCTTAGGTAAATCATACTTAGTTTTCTTCAAGAATGAATGTCAATGGAAACTATAATCACTAGGTCAGTAGGTTCGATAATCGAAGGAATTTCTTAATGGAAAATGTTTTTCATGTCATAACTTTGGACACAAAGCTGCTCAATGTGTTGCTTACAAGACCATCATGACTAGAGAAGCAGGAAATCAAAAGAATGTGATAGGGATCATGAAAAGGATGTACAATAACTTTTCACTTCTTGAAAATGAAATAGAATGCTCTATCTGTAACAATTTTGGTCATGAAGATTCTGAATGTAGGAGCAAGTTTCAACAAACATCTCAAAAGGAGCAAAATTCATTGGGTACCAAAACTTGGAAAAAGAAAGAACCGCAACCATAAAGATGTGGTATATCCTTGTATGTAGAAGGACAAGAAAATCAGTGGTACATCAACAGTGGATGCTCGAAACACATGACAGGTGATAAGGAAAAACTTCAGTCATATAATGCCTTAGAAAAGGAAAAGAAGGTCTCATTTGGAAATGACACTCCTGCTGTCATAAAAGGTAAAGGTTCAGTTATATTAAAAGAAAATGTTAAAGTTGGGAATGTTATGTATGTTTACGGTCTAAAGCATAATCTATTGAGTGTCAGTCAAATGTGCGATCAAGGAAATGAAGTAGTATTTCGATCAAATGGATGTGTTGTTCATGAGCTTGATATAGGAGAAACAATGCTCAAAGGCACAAGAACTCCAAACAACCTATACATACTCAAGGGAGGGCAACAACAGTGCTACCTAAGCAAAAGTGATGAACACTAGCTATGGCACAGAAGATTGGGGCATCTAAGCTTCTCTCAAATAAGAAAAGCATGCAGATTTTAGGCTGTTCATGATCTTCCTAATATTAGCATTCCAGAAAATACAATATGTAAATCATGTCAATTTGGTAAGCAAACAAGATCTCATTTCCTTGAGAAGGAAGGATCAGTTAGTAAGCCTCTTTAACTTGTTCATATTGATTTATGTGGTCCATCAAGGAAAAGGTCACCTCGTGGAGGAGAATACTTTATATTGTTCATTGATGACTTTTCCAGAATGTGTTGGATAGGACTTCTAAAGCACAAAGATGAACCATTTGGAAAGTTCAGAGCCTTCAAAGGATTGGTTGAAAATGAATCAGATCGTAAAATTAAATGCCTCAGGTTTGATCGAGGAGGGGAATTTACCTCAGTTGAATTCGTCGACTTTTGTGAAGAACATGGAATAAAAAGGGAATTCTCTACTACAAGGACTCCTCATCAAAATGGAATGGTATAAAGGATGAACAGAGATGTTCAACAAATGGCTCGTGCCATGCTAGATGAGTTTGGAACTCCTGCAACCTTCCGGGGTGAAGCTACATTTGCTGTCGTCACTATTCTCAACAAAACAAATGTTCATGTAAACAACACTCAAACTCCACATGAACTTTGGTATGGTAAGACTCCTACTGTAAAATATTTCAAAGTTTTTGGAAGCAAATGTTACATCAAAAGGACTAATGAAAAACTTGGCAAGTTTGAACATAGAGCAAATGGAGGCATTCTCCTTGGTTACTCTTCCTGAAGTAAAGGGTATAATTGTTATAATAAAAGACTAGGGAAAATTGTTGAAAGTATTGATGTTGTGGTTTATGAAGCAGGCAAAAATCCAAAGCAGGTAAAAATCGAAGATTATGAAGAAGATGAGGATTATCCTTCCATATCAAATCAGACTAATTCTGAAGAAGAAACCAATGAAGAACAAGAAGAACAAAAAACAGTAGAAGAAAAGACTCCATCCAGGTATGTTTAGAAAAATCATCTAGAGACTCAAATTTTGGGACAGAAAGAGGGATGTGTGCAGACAAGAAGAACTATTACAGAAGCTTCAGGCTATCTAGAATTGCTTTCTTTCATCGAACCTCAAAATGTACATGAAGCATGCAAAGATGAATGTTGGGTCAAGGCCATGAATGAAGAGCTTGAGCAAATTGAAAAGAATAATACTTGGGAATTAGTTCCTAGACCTCATGATAAGAATATCAGAGGAACCAAATGGATATTGAAAAACAAGCTGAACGAAAATGGAGAAGTTATTAGAAACAAGGCTAGACTTGTTTGTAAAGGATATGCTCAACAAGAAGGTATAGATTTTAAAGAAAATTTTGCACCTGTTGCTATACTTGAAGCCATAAGAATGTTCCTTTCTCTTTCTAGCTTTCAGAACTTCAAAGTATGTCAAATGGATGTAAAATATGCCTTTCTTAATGGAGACTTAGAAGAAGTATATATGGAGCAACAAGATGGATTCATCCTTGGAAATGATCCAAAAAACTTGTATGTAGACTCAGAAAGGCTCTCTATGGTCTAAAACAAGCTCCAAGGGCCTGGTATTACCGTCTTGACAAATACCTCCATCAACAAGGTTTTTCAAAAGGATCAATTGATAGCAATCTATATACAAAAATTGACAATGATAAATTGCTAATGCTTGTTGTGTATGTCGATGATATCATTTTTGGTAGCAATGAAGAAGCCATGAGTCAAAACTTTGCTTTGGTAATGCAGAAAGAATTTGAAATGTCCCTACTTGGTGAACTCACATATTTTCTTGGTTTACAAGTTCCACAAAATAAAGATGGCATTTTTCTATCATAAACCAAGTATCTCAATCAGATCTTGAAAAAATATGGCATGGAATATTCTAAACCAGTATGTACCCGTATGGTAACAGGATGCAGTCTCAGTTCAAATTATGAATCAACAGCAGTACATCAACCAACCTACGGATCCATGATTGGTAGTCTGCTTTGCCTAATAGGTACCCGACCAGATATCATGCATGCAGTGGGACTAGTTGGGAGATTCCAAGCAAATCCAAAGGAATCACACCTTTAGGCAGTTAAAAGGATTTTCAATTATCTTAAAGGAACATAGAAATTTGGTTTATGGTATCCTAGGGATACAAATCTTACACTTCATGCATATACAAATGCAGATTGGGCAGGAAGCGTGGATGACAGAAAAAGCACTAGTGGTGGTGCATTTTATATCGGTTCCAGATTAATATCTTGGTTCAGCAAGAAACAAAGTTCAATTGCATTATCTATAGCTGAAGCATAATATGTGGCTGCTGCATCTTGCTGCACACAAATCCTTTGGATGATGCAAACATTGCAAGACATTTAGATTACATGTACTCCACCCATCTCCATTCTATGTGATAATACAAGTGCAATCAGTATTTCAAAGAATCTAGTCATGCATTCCAAGGCCAAGCACATACCTATCAAATATCATTTTCTCGGTGAAAAAGTTCTTGAACAAAAGGTCAAATTCGAGTATGTTCCCTCCAAAGAACATGTTGCTGATATATTCACCAAACCACTGCCTAGAGAGACATTTGAATATCTCAGACAGAAGCTGGGAGTAGTTGATGCATCAACTTGCTATTGAAACTTATCTGTTTTAGATAAAAGTGGTTGTACATGAGTTTCATGAAGCGTATTTGCGTACATACGCCGGTTGCTGTGGACACAGTCATGTACATGTTTGTTTGAAGAAAAACTGTGGGCCAGACTTAGGATGACAAGGCTTTGATATGGGTCTGACAGTGATCATTTGGCACAGGTTAAGGGGGAGCATATACTTCTAATAATGCATTGTTGGTATTGTCTTAGAAGATCTTGGTACAAATTCACAGATTCAGGTAGAACAGGTGCAGAGGGAGATCATGGTTGCTGATTTGGATGGTGATTGACAGATGCTGCTAATGACAATTGCTGATAACTATCATAGTCTTTTTTTAGATATTTTGTCTCTATGTCCTGTATATCTTTTATTATCAAGGTCATGAAACGACCTATTTTGTTTCCCCACTATGCATGGGATGGATGATGCAATGTTCTTGTTTTGTCATGTATAAAAATTTGGTATATCCCTACTTGGTTGGGAGATTGATGCATGTATGAGTCTTTGGTGATAGGAAGGTCATTTATGATGTATAGAGTCATGTTCTTCTTGAAGAACATCTTTTTGTAGACCTTTCATGTAGTCAGGAGGAGCATGGATAGCACACTTTAGCATATTAGAGAATTCAACATGTACTCAGGAGGAGCATAACCCTTTTCCATTGATGACGAAGGGGGAGAGTGACTTGGGGTTGCCATCAAGTCCAAAGGGGGATATTGTTGGCATTATGACACAGGTGTTGTCCTTGATGGCAACTCCCATAGATGACAAATCATAGTTCAGGCTCACAGAATGGAGAAAGAAAGGTATATGCCAATTCCCATTGACAAAGCTGTGTGTACATGTGGGTTCGCAAACAAAAAGGCACATATAGATTACACACAAACTTTCTCGAAAGGAAAGGCGCGTAGATGTTGGAAAACTTGGTTTTGGTCCATGCTATTATGATCCATGGTATTTTTCTAAGGTATCTTCTCCGAACTATTGACCCCAGGTACTTGGTCCAAGGTATTGATTCTAAGTGGTTTTGGACCATGGTATTGAGTAAGGCCTAATACTATAAAAGGAGGAGAAGATCATTAGGAAAAGGTACTTATGAATTGAATATCTAATGAAGAACAAGATCTAGATTACAGGTTATTGGGTTATGGTGCATAGCTGGATCTGAATCAAGGATGAACTTGAGCGCTTGATGAAGGATAAGTTCTATTGATGGGTCAAGATATTAAGGCTTGAAGAGAATTATCTTTGTGTGGTTTTTGATCTTTTATCTTAATAATTGGTGCATGTCCTAATCTGCAAATATGATGATCTGGGTATAACTGATGTATGAATAATTCTAAAGGGTAAATCATCTTTTACAGATATGTACGTAGATTCATGATATCAAAGGCGCGTATACACACTGGTTCGACATTTCAAAAGAGCGTATATGTAGGTTTGCCTTGATACAAGTGCGTATGCATGCAAGTTCGTCACATTGAAGTAGGGTACACCTCATAAAATATGCTTTAGCTACTTCTAATTGCTGTTGCAGTTTTTTGGGTTTTGGCTTGGGTTCTGGTTACTGTCATTGTATTTTGGTTACAACATTGAGAGAAGTGATTGTTTGAATCAATTTTGGGTTGGCGCAAAGGAGATTGGTTGATGAAGATACATTTGATGTTTGAATGAAGTTATTTATGGATCTAGTCTGAAAACTTTTGAAGCGTGGTCCCTGGAAGAAAAGGGAAGGTTGTAGCCTTCTGTAGGTTAGCACCTACATACTAGTAAACGCACCAGCTAGTACAAGAACTAAGGAGGTTGTAGCTCCCTTCCAGTAGAAGTTGGAAAACGAGAGAAGGTTGTAGCCTTCTATAAGTAAAAGCCTGCGTACTGGTATAAGACTGCACCAGTACAAAATATTGTAAAAGGAATTTTCTTATTAAAAGGAAGATAGAGACGATTGCAGCAGGTGGTTTTCACCCACATTGGTTTTCCACCTTATATCTTGTGTGCATGTGTGTGACTGTCTGTTCAATTTTTTTACTGCTTATATGGTTCTGATGCACATATTAAAGATCAACATATGAATAATTAACTAAATTATAAGTTTACAGGGTGTACGCTAGTTGCCTTATATACAGTTGCATATACATGCAAGTTTCATTAACTAAAGTAGTGTTTATGAATCTGATTATGGAAATTAAATATTTTTAACTTGATAATACTGATTCATCCCTCCTCTCAGTATTATTTCCAACATAGGCATGATTGAGATCTCGATAATCAACGTAGACATGGATCGTGCCCTGGTTTTAAGTCACTGGGACAATATTGGACACCTAGTCTATAAGGGGAATGGGGTAGATGAACCCAGCTTTAAGAAGTTTTTCATCTTCACCCTTAATTGCGGCAGACTTCCTAGGGTGCATTGGGCGAAGCCTTTGATGGATGGGCTTTGTGTGTGGATAAGTTGGGATTCCGTGCACTACAATGCCAAGATCAATGCCGAGCATTTCTTCGTAGGACCATGCAAACACATCACGAAATTCCTGAAATAGATGAGTATATGTCTTGATCTCATCCGGAGAACAAGATACCCCAATATGAGCATGTTCAACGATATTGGGTTTGATAGAAATGTCTATCAACATCATTTGGGTAATATTACCCAAATTTCCTTCTGACCATACTTCATGAGTGATGATTGGTAGCAGAAACGGATAAGAGGACTCTTCGAAAATGGTAGACATGATCACTGGACAAGGCAAAAATGAGGAGTGATGATGTGTATCGATCCAAGGTGGTTCCTCGAGGGACATGACTTCCATGATTCCTTCATCAGTAAGGAAGGTCTTGGTTAAAGGATTATGTGATTCCAAAGTGCCAAGCCACGGGGATTGAGAGTACGTATCAAGAGAGGTCTTCAACATAAAAGGATTAGAGGATGCAGAACTCGAAGCTGAAACAATTTCCACATAATTGACTTCGGCGGGACTAAGTGGCATAACCTTGCCCCAAGCATCAAAAAGATATGGTGAAGGTATGACCCAAGGATCAGATTTGACCAAGATCATGTTAACAAAGGTGACATGAGGAGGTGGGAGTGGAAAAATTCCCATTAAGGGAGAATATTTGGAAAGACTTGCCCCCACACTCTCATAGGGAACACCATTGTGCTTGACGTATGGAACATTGCCATCTGAGGAGGAAGAGGCAAAGAAAGATAGTTGGTCAACAGTGACAATCTTCCCTTGATGGGGAAAATGAATCATGCAAAACAAAGAAGAGGCCACGACATGCATGACATGGGTCCAACTTTGGCCGAGTAGAATATTATAATTGAGATTAGCGTCAATGATTTATACCTCGACTGACACTGTCTTGCCTTCTAGAGTGATGGCAAGGTTAGGTAAGACACTGAAGGGTCGCGAATCTTGCCCATCGAAGGCTTCTAGAGTGTTCGGAGATTGGTTCAAAGTAGGAGAACCAATAGCCTTCCAGCATGCAGTTGACATGATGTAGGTGGAGGCACCTTCTTCGATGACCAAGGAAAATTTTAAGGACTGAAAATTATCTTGAAGTTTAAAAACATTGGTGAATCTCACTAGTCCCTAATATACAAGCTATAAAATGTTTATTGATGTATTTGTAAAATTATTCAATTTTATTATGATTTTATATATACTCTCTATATAATGTTGGCTATTTTCAAGGTAAAATAATTTTATACTCTAAAATTTGGGTGAATTATTTTTTATAGAAAATGAAAATTGGCGAATCTATTTTTTCGAAAAAAATGGAAAATCAACCCACCTGTGAATATTAGCCCCTAAAATTTTCCATGTCGATGATAGTCCGGTGGATGGTCTTCTCATTGATGATTACCTAAATAAGAAAGGTAATCTGATGAGGAAGATGGGGAACATGGTTCTCTATATCAAAACATATCGAACTAGAATCGGTGGGATTGATGCCTCTGATAGCTGACAACAAAGATTTATGTTGTGAATGGGAAGCTTTGGAGCACCTCGAGAGTTGACATCGTTGATGGCACTTGAGCCAAATCCTCAACAATATTATAGTGCTGAGTGGCTCGAGTGTTGGGATTGTACGAGGATTTCCACAACACACCTCGATAGGGTGGCCATATAATTGAATTAGGGTTAGGGTGCTCAATATGAAGAGGGCCAGAAATTGAGGTAGAAGAAGAAGGTGTAGCTTCTTTCTCTTTCTCAATTGTTGAAGCAGGAGTTTGATAATCTTTCGATCTAGTAGTCACATTAATAGGTGTACTCATCATGAACACTTGAGATCTGGAGGAAGAAGATTGGGGTTGGTCTACCACTTGGGTTTGCTGAGATGGAAATGGCTCTTTGAGGATGGAAGGGGTCCCTTTGAGCAAGGGGCTAACTTCAGATCATTGCAGATAATCCTTAGTGTAGTGATCTTCCTCGCAAATGAGGCAAGGATACTTAGGTTTCCGTTGTGAATATTCACCAACAAACGATTTGTGAGGACCCGGTTTCGAGGCATTGGCTTTACCCTTGCCTTTCCCTTTCTTCTTTCCTTTCAAGGATTTGTTCGTTGTGGTAGACTAGATAGCGTGGACCTCTGAGGTTTTACCAGGGCCAGGTGGATTTAGGGATGAATGTTGGCTTGAGGGGGCCTGACCCAGGTTCAAAGTTAATTAGCCAAACGAATCCCTACACTACTGGCCCTTTCAGCATCAGCCCATAGTGCATAGACTGAAGTCTCACCCGAAGCAGTATGGAGGGATGCTGGAACCAAGTTTCCTTACCCTAGAGATGTCTGAGGGGTCGATTTAGTCCAACTATGCCTACCTTTGTGCAGGTCGCTTCACGCAATGTCCTGACCTGTGAGACCTTCGCGATTTGCTAGGATCGCCTTTCACGTAGCCCTAACCAGGGACTGAGATGCTTTTGCACTGCTAGAGCAGTGATCTGCTCTATTTCCCCAAGTTACACCATGTATCTTATTTATCTTCTTACAATTGCTAGTTAACTTCACGTAAAAAGATACCTTATCTCACCTTTACTTAATCAACATAGTTATATATGTTCGTGGACCATATAGACAACAAAAATGCAATTTATACCCAATATATTTGATACAGAAAACAGGAAATAAATACATAGAATTGCTGTAAAAATTCTCTTTATTAATGCTTCAACAATTATAGACTCGACTCACCCTGCGCACTTAGCTGTAGGGGTCCGCGCACTCAGTTGCGAACTACTAGGCCTCTGCGCACTCAACTGCAGATCCTTCTCCTACTGTATGACCCAAAGACTTGAATTTACACTTAGATCTTCCGCTATCATTCTATTCCATGATCCTTCATTTCTAATTCTATTATAACTCAACTACTTAGAGCCTCGCTCTATTTATACAATGGGTAGATCTTTAAAGCCGACATTACATTAAAAAATTGAGGGCAGACAACCCTATGACTCATTTACAACTTCGCGCTTCACGCCCACAAAATGTGAAGTCTTTACATCGGATTTACAAATTTTAACCAAAAATTGGGCTTTAAGCCCCAAAACTTTCCTTAGGGGGTCTCGCACCCAACAGGCCCCCAACACAATTATCGTGATTTGTCCTTGAGTCACTCTGTCATTGTGGAGATCTTTGCCTGAAGACCTCCCAACTCTGCTTGCACTACTGCAAGATCGACAATGCACTGAGTAGTTACCTGTTGCACTTCTTGGACGCGTTGTTCAGAGACTGCTGTAGCTAAATTACTGCTCTACACCTGGTTATAGTCCCATGCCTCCTTTTAGCTGCCTGGAGTGCTAAGTTTGTGCTTTTGTCGGCTAGTCGGATAGTCATCCACCCGTGTATGGCTTCAATCGACTGCCATTCACTTTTCTTGAGAAGAGTTTTCCATTTAACTTCTCCAATTGCACCGTGCCACCATCTGTGATTTCCTTAATAACATATGGTCCCATCCCATGCAGCAAATTGAGAAAATCTCGGTGGTGGTCCCCAAGTTTGTCAATGTAATTGAGCTCATACTTCTCTATTACTACAATCTTTCTATCAAGAAAGTCCTTCTTTATTCCTTCCTCAAACTTCTTGACTTCCACTTCTACCATGGTGCTTTTCTCCCTCGACTAAACTCTTTCATTCATGAGTTCTTGGAGCCTAAGATCATCCTATTGGATCTCTTCATCGAGTCCCAACCATTCATCTTCGAGCTCCAATATGCACAAACTAGACATGGTAGACTCCATGGGCATTACGACTTCTACTCCATCGACCAATTGAAAAGGCGTTTGTTCGGGTATGTGCAGTTCCCAACCATTTCGCTACACGTTGCATACCTTGTTCAACACGTTGCACACCTTGTCAAATGCTTTTGTGTGGATAACCTTCTATGTGATTGTTCTTCCCACATACTGTCTGTCCAACCTTAAGAGCCAGCTGCACATCTGTCCCCCCATCACACGCTTATTGACCATACCTTTTAGCGTGGAGCTCATGTGCATCCACATAGGTTGTTTTCCATATGCCTGTCTGCACTTGGCTAGATGTGCGCGCGGATCATCCCGTCCATCATACTTGTTTGTTAGTTGCATATTAGGCTTCCCAAAATGCGTGCACATCATTCTCCTGCATTCACGCCAGTCCTCAAAGCTCCCTTTATGCATACCGCACCATCTCACGGGCGTAGCACGCAGTACCCAGTCCAAGGCCTGGAAGCATTGATTTTTCCAGAAATTCTCTTTCAAATCTATCCAAGAAGGTATCTATGTCACTTAACCCATCATAAGTAGGTAGGTCTCTTACTTCTGTCGATACACAGCGCAACGACCTTGTCATCATTTTACAATTCAGTGTAGTCACCTCATCTAACTAGTTTTGCTGTCGCTCTGTTTCCTCATCTGAATCCGAAGTACAGGAGCTCTCGCACTCCCATGTAAGATGTCCATCCACAGTGGGATTCACCTAGTCCTAGTTTCACGCTATTATCTTATAGATGCAGTCCAAATCATCATCGCTTTCATAGTCGCACACTAGCTCTGTATAGTGCGATCCTTCAATAGGGTCCAGAGGTATAACTACGCGTAGTGACTTCTTTTCAAGAATCATCTTGCGCTTCTTTAGATCTTGAATTTAAAAAACATTGGCGAATCTCAGTAGTCTTTAATATGAAAACTATAAAATGTTTATTGATGTATTTGTAAAATTATTCAAATTTATAATGATTTTATATATACTCTCTATATAATGTTGGTGATTTTTAAGGTAAAATAATTTTATATTGTAAAATTTGGGCAAATCATTTTATAAAAAATGGAAATTGGCAAAACTTTGTTTTTGGAAAAGCCATGGAAATTAGCCCACCTACGAATATTAGCCCCTAAAAATTTCCATGTTTTTGGGCTAATGATATTATGCATGTGTTGGTGCCATGGAGATTAGTATGATGATGGTGCATGGTGTTTATATTTATGATGGATGTGTTTCATATTGATGCTTCTACTACATATGATGATGCTTATGTTTTTTAGTATGGTTGTTGATGTGATGTTGCTACTGTCATAACATCATTATATGCTTATTTTCTGCTGTCAATTCTCAAGTATCTTGTAGAGGATCATGCTCCTTATGATGGTTATTATTGCTACCATGAATAGTTATAGAAGGTCGATATATTGGGATGATTGGATGTTATAATTTTTATTCATAATGTTGTTGATACATGTTATTGTTGGGCCACTATACGTTGTTATTTGTTGATGATTAGTTCTGATATTTGAATCCTTGGTTGATGATTTGGACAAGTTGATACATGTGTCTTATGTGATTCATATTGACATTATCATACTGCCATAAAGAGAGCATGTGGCTAATCATATGCTCTATGTACTTGCATTATGATATTGTGTTAGACATGCATTAATGAGACGAATGTTATGAAAGTGATATCTGGCATATGTTGCATAATGAGTCATGAGAGTTAGTCTAGCTATGTATGGGTTGTTAGTAGTAGCCTTATATTTCATATTCTCCAATTTGCGTGGTTAACCTCATTTCTCTTCCCTTCCTTGTCTTATGTTTTCCAATCTTTCTAACCATGCACGGTTCTCCTGGCGTGGTCCCAACACATCTTTTAATGAGCTTCTATAGTCATTTTACAGCCTTACTATTGCGTAGTAAATTCATGCATGTTTCTAGGAACGTCGTAAACATAGATGGTTCCATCTTCGGCTCTAGTCTATCTTTGCTTCCTGAACTGGAGTCATCAACGAAGCTCTTCTTAGCTTCCATGAAAGTTTCCCAAGTACATTCCAAATCAAACTCCGCTTCTTTCGCTGGAGCTTTGCGAACCCAAGTACTATCTTTTGGTTGTTTTACCTTATCATCACTCATCGTGATTCCACTTTAGAACATAATGTTCACATTTGGATCTTCCTCACGCGGCTTAGACCTCATCATCTGCAGGTTCTAAGTCAGGGGAGGTGGTAGCGCTCCCTTGTCGTGTATCCTAGCTATCAATGTAGGAAAATCTTTTGTCTCATGATCAAACAAAGTACAATACGTACATGATGGACACGTTAGGTTCATACATTCATGGGCATAATGTCTTGGCCCTCCACAATGTAGCATATCAACTGTCCGCAACCTTTCCGAGATCCTCCTCCACCTTAGCCTCGTCTGCACCCCTGAAATACTGTTTCACCACTCTTACATTCTGGTTTAGGGGCCAAAATTTTGCTTGAACTCTATAGCCAGGAGTTCTATCAATCATCAACTCATAGCTTCTACAAGTGCACTCATCGTGTCCCACTGACCTACAAAAATTACAGAACAATTGCTGCAGATTTTGCATGTACTTCTGTAACAAATGCCAGTTGTCTGTAGCATGCTTTCCCCCTATTTGAAAAATCATGCACCACAAAGTAGGTGCCACGTTAGGTTCTGCTTCTGCTTCCAGCCTTAACAGCATTTTTCTTCCTCCTATGAGGTAATTTGCGAACACCGGGTAGTGGTCCTTATCTTGATCATGACCCTTGCATTTTACACACCACACCTCTTCACGCATTTCTAGTCAAGATGCTTTGTCCTGTTTCAGACTCTGCATCTCAAGGCACAAGTTTTTCAACTGCGTGTGGATCTGCTGAACTCGCAAGTTGGGATCCTCCATCGGGGTCTCATGCAGCCTCATCGCGATCTCTAAGGCCTCTGCCTGAGTTGTTAACTTTTGCTATGATAGCGTGCTCCTTAAATGTGGCGTTAGCTATGCTATAAACCATTCATGATGTTGTCCATCTGTCAGATTCATATTCTCTTCGTGAATCATACACTTCAACCTCTGATCCAACTCCCATGGAGTCTCACCTAGTATCATCGTGATTTCTTTGAATCCAGTGATTGACTATGCTTCAGACTTCGGCCTGCTAAATTCTTTGTTTATCACTTCTTGGATATTTGCGATTCCTACACTTGGATTATCATTGGAGTGCTTAATATACCAGGTCAGCGTGCAGTCCTGCAAGGCGCTAACTAGTGTCACTTTCTTTATATTGTCATCCATAACTCCCTGCGCTTCGCATACGGCTCTTACCACGAACTAAAATTGGTCCAGATCCTCATTTCCGAATCCCTTGAACACATGCAACTTTATTGTGCTTTCCATATTGACTCACAGTGGTGGCAGAGGTTGTATGGGTGAAGATGGATGTGAAGGCAGTGAAGCTAGTGGTGGTGTGGGTGGGGGTGGTATTCACAGAATTCATTGCCTTATTAGATGGATCACACTTCGTGGTGAGACCTTCACGAGTTCTTCCTCGTCCCCTAATGGAGGTGAAATCAAGGGGCTAGTTTCTGGTCCCTTGTTTCCTTTGTTCCTGTAAGTTTTCCACTTCGTGTAGCCCTAGACATCAAGGTAATTACATAGCCCTCTTTTCACACAATAAAATTTTAATCCAAGTATTCACGGACTTTATGTACTTACCTCGCGGTCCCTTGAGAAAGCGTCGCCCTGCATTGTTGTAGCTTACTGAAGTGTCAACTGTGAATTCAATAACGAATCCTCCTATAGTTCAATCAATCTAGTGATCAATGGCGTGTGCGATCTTATCCTCTGATGCTTCCAACCTTCGCACTAACTTTGGTCTCCACACAATAGGATTGTTGAGTTTCCACCTTCCTTGGCTATCTACTAGCTTCATGATCCACTCGTACAACTTAGTAGGAAAATACGCGAAGAAGATTTCGTGTACAGGTAGCAGTCTAACCACTCTTCTTTTGTCAATCACAGGTTCTTGTTCTCCTGCACTGCAAACTCGTAAATCCTCCTATCCAACCAACCTTCAATTTCCTTCTTAGTTGGATTCCAATGATACGAAATTAGACATCTCTATGGAGATTCCGGTCCTGACAACGGAACCATTTTTTGGTTTGAGGGGGCCTGACCCAGGTTCGGAGTTAATTAGCCAAACAAATCCCTACATTACTAGCCCTTTCAGCATCAGCCTACAGTGTGCAGACTGAAGTCTCACCCGAATTAGTATGGGGGGATGGTGGAACCAAGTTTCCGCACCTTGGAGATGTTTGAGGGGTCGATTTAGTCCAACTGTGCCTACCTTCATGTAGGTCGCTTTGTGCACTATCCTGACCTGCGAGACCTTTGGGATCTGCTAGGATCGCCTTTCATGCATACCTAACCAGGGGCTAAGTTGCTTTCGCGTTGCTAGGGCAACGATCTACACTATTTCCCCAAGTTACACCATGTATCTTACTTATCTTCTTACAATTGTTAGTTAACTTCGCGTAAACGGATACCTTATCTCACCTTTATTTAATCAACACAGTTATATATGTTTGTGCACCGTATAGACAACAAAAATGCAATTTATACCCAATATATTTGATACAGAAAATAGGAAATAAATACAAAGAATTGCTGTAAAACTTCTCTTTATTAATGCTTCAACAATTACAAACTTGACTCACCCTGCACACTCAGCTGCAAGGGCCTGCACACTCAGCTGCAGAATACTAGGCCTCTGTGCACTCAGTTGCAGAGCCTTCTCCTACTCTATGACCTAAAGACTCGACTCTACACTTAGATCTTTCGGTATCCTTCTATTCCATGATCCTTCCTTTATAATTATATTATATCTCAACTACTTTGAGCCTTGCTTTATTTATACAATCCCATGGTCTGCAGACCATCGGTAGATCTCTAAAGTCGACATTACATTACAAGATTGAGGGTGGACAACCCTATGAGTCATTTACAACTTCTCACTTCGTGTGCACAAAATGCAGAGTCTTTACATCGGATTTGCAACTTTTAACCAAAAACTAGGATTTAAGCCCCAAAACTTTCCTTGGGGGATCCCGCGCCAATCAACGAACTATTAGGAACAATATTTGAGACCAAATTTTGTTTGGAAGAAGATTTAGCAGGAGTCTGAGATACTGAACCAATAGCTCCATCAATGGTAGGTCCAACTTGTGACTTTGATGCTGCGGGATCAGATGATGGCCGCGGAGCATTGGGTAATAACTCATACAAAGTGTTAGACTGAGAGTACGCTAGATCTAAGTACTGGGCATGAGAAATGGCTTACTCTTCAGTAACAGATCCACGCATAGCTATATCGCGAGAAATTGCGGCCACGAATGATTTGGTGAACCATTCAATGAGAAGCTAATCAACAATCTCAAATTTGATTAGGCGACGTCTACGTCTCCATTCATGGATGTGATTAGAGATATGTGTCGCGGTATCTTTCTTAAGCGATATGAGTAAATAGGTGCCAGTTTCATAGCAAATTGGCAACTGAAAATGCATGAGGAAAGCCATGGCTAAAGAGTTAAAGTCATGGTAAGTACTTCGAGGTAGCTCGATGTACAACTTAGTTGCGGCGCCTGTGAGGGTTCGTTGGAAAAGATAAAGACAAATGGAATCATCAACGCATGAGTTCGATGAGAACTAGAGGTGCTATGTCATCACATGGGATTGAGGATCTTATTTAGATTTCCCATCAAACTTTGGACAATCTCTTGGTATCTTGGACGACACCAGAGGCCAGTATGGCAAATGAAGGATTGGATCATTCATAAGGCGATATACATCTGGCAACTTGAGTGTAGCCAGGAATGTCAATTGGGTGTTAAAAGGCATGGGAGGTCAATAAGTGGGTCTGAACGAAGGAGAACATCCCTGCTGGTAAGGATTTCGGCCCCACAGTGGGGGATTTTTGCCATATGGCATCTGAGGTTGCCCCCATTGTGGATTACCTTGACCATATTGAGGATTTAGACCTTGAATACCTTGGAACTATCTGGCCATAGTGTTTAGACAATTTAATGTCTTAAATTGCTAACATAAATTATCGACTAGGGTTAGTAAACTGATGAATTTTGGTGCACAATATGTGCTTAGTTAACCTTGTTTCTTACATCATTGAGTATGTTTTTGGTATTGTTTTGAGGGTTTTGTCTTTTATGCCTAATGATTTTAATGGATGTTAAGTGTCAATTATCAAGTAATTCTAATGGATGTTTAATGTAAAAACTAATTTCTAAGAAAAAGGAAATGTACTTCAACTAACTTAATTTGCATAAAATCAAATAAAAAACTTGAATAGTTAGTCTAATCTAGGCCGACACTGTGTCTATGAAAAGAAGAGAATTATTCTAGATAAAATTGTGTTTATTGATAATATGAAAATAAAATCACTTCCTATCCTATCCTTGAAATCCCTTGATAAAAAATAAAACTAATCCTATTCTATGAAATGAAGGCCAACAATATAAAAAAACTATGATCTACTGCATGCTCAACTACTATTGTGAACATTCAATATAGGAAGATGTCAAAATCATCTTCTTGAAATGACTTAAGCAATTGAGTATACATTAGATGTGATATAAGAAAGCATCATAAAAGCATGGAAAGGAAAACTTGCAGCTACTATGTGATCTAATGCCTCTTAGGCAACCCAAATTGGAAGAACTACCTTCTTCGACTTGCTGATCATGAGATTACACAATAGATGAAAGATTAATCTAAAAAGCATGACAAAAGCATAAGGAAAGAAACTAAATCACTGTTTATTCTTAATGCCTCAAGCAACCAATATTGGAAAATAGATGAATGCTACCTTCTAGAAAATCTTCTTAGAAAACATAGGGTTAAACAATGAATGTAAAGCTGAATCTAAGAAAGCATTGTAAAGACATGTGAAAGAAAACTAAGTCACTATATGCTCTAATTCTTCAAGCAATCCAATTTTAGAAAATAGATAAAACACTACTTTCTTGAGATACTCTTAGGAAACATAAAATTACATAGTGAGGTAAATCTACATTTGAAAAATAAAATAACATTTGCAATGGAAAGCCAAACTATTTGCATGAATCAAAGTAAAACAAACTAATCAATCCTACAAATTTACAAAGGGATGCACATGGTTGATGGGGGCCCTTCCATTGTCCAGTAGCATTCCAACTCGCAAAACTCACATTCTAAAATTCAGTAATAGAAAAGAACCTTCTTTATTGATAAACTCAAAACTTTACACAATGGAAATCTACACTCCTAATCTCATTACATCAATAGCTCTTCACTTTACATCCCATTCTATTTCAAGCCTTGTTACAAAACATTCTATAATTCTTTCTCTTCTTTTCCTCCTTTTTACACCCCCCTTTTCACCCCCTATGATAGGAGAAAACTTCCCCTATTTATACAAAAAGATGAGAAGCTATCTCAATAACGAAAGTCCATGAACCTCTCCTTATATCTCTAGAGTTACAATCAAAATAGGAAATGATAAGACCATGTGTTCTTAGAGTTTCAATTCAAATAGGAAATGAGACACATATCCTTATGATCCTACGATCTTCTCCACTCAAATTCGAATTTGGTTTTGGGAGGCTACATAAAGGTCTTTTAGAAGCTTCCTTTTGACCTACACATGTCAACAATCTCATTCCACTTGTTAGGTATAAGCATATGCACATTATTGTCTACTTTTTAACCATAAATTCATTTAAAAATGCTAAGAATTAATAAAGTTTGGAAAAAAATAAACGTGACTCAATAATGATAATGGTAAGGTAAATGTAATGAAATAGAGGTGAAGTGAAGGTGACAATATGGAAATATAAGTGAAAATGTAATGGAAGTGAATGACAATTTCAAGGCCCAACACATAGGTTGCTAATAAGAAACGTATGAGTTAAAAGGTTTTTGAGCCTGTTGACCTTAGACATATGGATATTGGACCTATTGTCCTTGAACATATGAGTGATGAGGCTAATGCCCCTGAACAAGAGGATTTTGGACTTGCTGTCTTTGGGCATAAGGTTGATACACTTGTTGCCCTTGGACATAGGGATTATGTACCTGATTCCCTTGACTAGAAGGATTTTGAACCTAGTGACCTAAGGCATTAGGGTTTGTACCTGATGCCCTTAGCCAGCAGGATTCAGGACATGTTGACCTAGGACATTAGGATTTTGAGCCTGCTGTTGCAAGACTTGACCTTGACCTCGCCCTTGCAAGGGTTGACCTTGCGGTTGCAAAATTTGTCCCTAAGGCTGTAGAGGTTGGTCTTGCGAGGACATTGGTTGGGAGGTGTGCAGAGCATATCGCATTATCTACTCCATAGTTTGTTGCAACTGTTGCAAAGGTTGACCTTGTGGTTATTGCAGTTGACCTTGCTGCAAGATCATTTGCTCTTGCAGTTGTGCGAAGAACCCTTGTTGAAACAAAGTTTTCCCTTGTGGTTGCGCGGAGAGCCCTTTCTGCAACAAAGGTTTCCCTTGTGGTAACAAAGGCTTCCCTTGTTGTTGTAGAGGTTGTCCTTGCTATTGCAAGGGTAATTGAACAGTGCTTGGGAAATTTACGAACTGAATTAGGCCATAGCTAGGCTGAATGTACTACCCAGATTGGAGGGTGTAAGGTTGATTAACCATTCCTTGAGAACCATATGGAACATAAGGATTTTGGTATTGGACCTAAGCCTCATAGGGCTGCTGATACTAAACATTTCTCGATCCAGATGGACCAACGAGATTTTGAAGCTGTTGGTACTGGACATTTCTTGATCCAGTAGGGTTAGCAAGGTTGTGAATAATACCAGAAGACGACTGGTTCATATGAAGCATGTGAGCTTGTGATCCACTCACATTGGTGGCAGATGACACCATAGAAACATTCAAGGTTTTCCCCCTAGGCGGTGGCACAACCCTGCCACTAACTAGAGGGATGGAGGAACTGACAGAGACATTCTTTGAAACTGTCGATTGTGCTTGACGGGTAACTGGGATTGACGATACAAGGGTATACAGAATGGTGGGTTGCATCGGGACTGAGGTAACAGCTTGTTGGGAAGTCATGTTTGCAAGGAACAAACCTGATGTAGGCATGGCACTTGACGCCGAAACAAGGTTATGGTAAAGTGATGAGGCACTAGGTGTACCTGAAACCAACTGTGCCAAAGACACATAGTTGGGTGGAAAACTGATGGGAATACCCCCTGAATAGGGGAAACCCCTAGGAGGAAAAGGTGGCTCTTCCTCCTCAATAGTGTGTGGAGTAGAAACTTCAGACTCTTTCGGAGAGGTGACTGGAACATTGCCTTCAGGTTCCATGTTTGGAAATAAATGATGACGAATGGCCGAATGAGTATGAGGGGACAGTTCCAATGGAAAACCCGGCTAGTCGTATAGATTGTAAGGATGTTGCGGTGATATCACAACAAGGTCAAATAAAGGATTCAGAGGATAAATAACTAGTCTAAGCTGACCATCAATGGTCGGTGAGTCCTCAGGAGTTTGAACGAGATTTTCTAGAGATTCCGGGCCAAGATCAATAGATGACCCAGTATCGAAAGTAGGTAGAGGTCGAGATGACAAAGGTTGAATACTCAGAACAATTTTGAGTTCAACACCTTGGTCCTCTAGTGACTTTGGTAACTCAGGAAACAACTCCTCAGACAATCTTTCAGATGGAGGAGAGGAAGAGGAACTGGGTGAACCAGATGGTTCAACCACGATGACCTTGTCTTAGTCGATAGAAAAATTAACTTCAAGTCTTTAAAGTATTATTTAAGGGAAACTCACGATTTTGTCTCAAAAAGACTAACAATGCATTTTCGGATTGTGGGTAATCAATTATTAAGACACATAAAATATTGGTGCTCTTTCATTTTTTAAGAGTTGAGAAAGAAACAAAGATGACTCTATCGCTTTCGATTGGAAACGAGCTTGAAAGGAAAAGTGCTCAAATGATGTTTTAAGTATAATGAGTCAAAAATAATAAATTACTGCTCTGGATGATCTAGGTAAATAGGATTACTAGGCAAGCATGAACTGTAGAATACCTCCCAGTGAACTGAGAAGTAAGAGCAGGTGAACTCCCCAAATGCTGTGTTCAGTTTATCATGTTTGCAAGGCGGTCGACTCAGCTTCCAAAAGATAAAGGATTTCAGCCTAGAGGGGTCTCCTGTTATATACTCGATGGTACATGGAGCACAAATCCATACTAGCACTGTCTAATGTCGAAGCTAACGACAATTGCTAGGTTTAAAGGTGCTGGAACATGTATCTAGCCTAGAACTTCTAGATATGATCGTTAAATGTCAAATGCGCCTAAGGTTAATTGAATTCATTTTAAATTTTATCTTGAGTTATGTTTTAGTTTTCAGGTCTTAGCGATGTGACTCGAAAAAAACCTTAAATGCAACTAAATGAGACAAGACCCTTCCAATTCGATTAAATGTCTACACTAGAGAGGGTAGAAACTACTCAATCAACTGCAAACAAAAAAGCAACTGAAAACGAAATGATCTTTCACTACCTTAACTTTTCGAAAAATAAACTAATTAAAAATGCATTCCAATTCCTAATTTCCCGACAAGCACATATCTAACAGTCCTTTCGAAAGAAAAAAGAGTTTTTTCCTTTTCCAAAAGCCAATGCAATTCTAGTCTTTTAATGATGCAAGCTATCGTAGCACAATGATGCAACAAACTAGAATTTGACACTTTTTCATGAAACAACGAAATGAACTTTTCGCATACAATTCTTCCATAAAAAAGATTTTAGACAATAAGTTCTTCAAGCAGATGAAAACATGAAAAGAGAAGTTCATTCAGATCACTGAAACATCGACTTTACCAACAACAAGAGAAGCAACATAATCCATGCCGAAAAAGAAATGTGTAGGCAAGCAAAGATAAACTTTTCAAACTTGTGTAATAGAGGTCAAAGTCGTAGCAGGACCGCAAACGAAATGTAAGAAGTACACCTACAACCCGACTTACTGAGTTCACAAACAGTTGAATGGATGACAAACTAGATGCCCTAGTGTCATTGACCACCTAATGACTCAAGCAATCAAGCAGAAGGATGATAAGCCAACAAGCAAACAAAACCAAATGAAAAGCAGCCTTCTAGTTGGGAGAAAATGGTCTAAAAGGCTTACGGGGTCAAAATCATAAGAGCAGAACACACTAGCCAAGATTGGGGTGAAACCCTAATATTCACTAACAGGCATCGACATGACTGCCTAGTTGAAAACAAGCACCAGAGTCTGGTCGATGCGACTGTTCCTCAGCATATCACGCTGATCGACACGACTATCAATGGATTAATTATGCTAATTGAGGAAGTTAAGTTTTTTTCATTTTTATTTTTATTTTTTATTTTTATAAAAAGGGACCAGATTTTCTACTATGAATTTCAAACTCAAGCCAGTAAGCAGGAGAAAAGAAATAGAACCAAAGGGAAAAAGTGGAACTAGAAAATTTCTCATGAAATCATGAAATTCAAGACAAACAAAAGGATTGGTTGCCCAGTGGAGTCACCAATTTGTGGTGAAGTAAAATTATAAGTGCAGACACAAACAAATTCCTCTAGCTCGATGATGGGTCTAGCCACAATAGATACATTCTATGGAATATTTCCTTAGGTTAGAACCAATTAAGAGGGCTTACCTCTTAGTACGCTTATCCCATTTGATGATGTCCTTGCTTGCTCGTTCCAACTATCTCGCTTCCTTCTTCAAGCATCTGAAACAAGTAAATAACAATAAACAACAATCGTGATAATAGACAAATTGTAATTCAACCTACTCAACAAGTCAAGAAAAATTAAGCCATGAATATGTCAAATGACAAGACATGTAGGAAATCAATTGATAGTTGCATATAGATATTGATATCAAAGAGCGATTACAACCATTGTCTTGACGTTGTGGTTCTCCTCTGGCAAGACCAGGTTCCCACACACTTCTGCTAGCATTCCATGTTGGCCTCAATCAACAATAGTTTTAAGGTTCTTCCCTTTAGGCTTCACTCCAAACCAAATCACACTTCTCCCTCACACGACTAGATAGCTACAATTATGAATAGCTTGATGTTTACTCCAAACCAATATAGCACTAGCACACCAACATTAACAATACATTAACACTACCTTGTGCTTGGGAAGAAGGGAGGTTTATATAGGATGAATGGATGGGAGATGGATCCTCTTCTCATGGGAGAAGGTCTTATCCCCTGAGGTAGTTCTATCATTATAGGGGAAATGAGCCCAAACTAGCATCCTCAACCCCATCTGGCCAAACCATTTACCAGAATTCCGTTACGAAGCTTCTAGAGCTAGAAGCTTCGACTCCTAATTTAAAAAACTTTCCATAATAGGATCGGTGCGACTGGAACACAACTCAGTCGCTCTAGTCGGTGCTAGCGATAGTGCTAATCTCTGCACATTGTTGCGGGGGAGACAAAGTTCATTAGCGTCGGTCTTGTAAATTGGGAAAAACAGAAGTATTAGGGGAAATGGTGCAAAAGGGAATTGATCTGCTCATGAGGAGGGACACAATGGAAGTTTCTTCATGAAGGGAAAGCATGTGGGGTTCACTGTAGAGGTCCTCTAGGATCAAGGAATGAGGAGTACAGCGAAAGTGACAAAATGTTTTGTAACACCTAGTGTACCATATGTCGAATAATAATACCAGACGCATTGAACACTATGATTTTCCCAAATTGTACACTAAGTGCTTTCTATATTCCTTGCAATAGTACACATGCATTTGCTTTATTATTGGTAAATACACCCAAAATCCATTAAAGGAATTGGTGATTGGCCCCCTAGGGCTAAGAATAACCCAACCCCACACCTTACTCCCTGACATTGTCACACTTCAATGACATCCCGAGGCTCTATAAGGAGCAACACTCTAAACTCCCATCAAGCACTCTTGCACTTCATGGGCATCTCAAGGCTCTATACAAGACACCCCTTTGAACACTAATTAAGGAGAAACCAAAGTTAATAAGTAACCCACATGATATATAAGATATGTACACCGATGTGAGCATGGAGCACAACTCAAGATATATAAGAGATATAAATTACACAATAACTCCTTAATGAGTAGGAAACCCTCCTTCAAATACCCAAATACATTCATACATCCAAATCACATCCCCTCAATAATATTTATATGATCTATTTATATACCTATTCACACATTGCATGTGGTTCCTTTATTACTAGGTTGACCCTATTACATTTACATTTACACATACATGTACAATTAATCCCATATATACCCTTCAATGAGGTCATACATACATTTAACCCCATATATACTCTGGGTGAGATCATATTAATATAAATATGCATTGGTTAATAACTTGAAAGACCCAACAAATAATCATATTAATAGCTATCAAGTGAGCTCATGTTAGCAAATATTATGGAGAGGTTGCATTATCTTAAGTTCCTATGGTTGGATAATCAATATGATTGTATTTTTAAAGATGATTTGATTCTAAGAGCTAAAGAAAATAAATTGAAACTTATAACTTAAGGCTAGATAGGAGCTTTGGATATATTTAATTCATGTTATATTTAATAAATACTTTTTTATTGGTTAACTAATGATTATTAATTCATATTATTAAATATAAGATTAAATAGTATCACAAATTAGTTTATATTTGTGAACTGAGAATTTTGTGAGGAGAGTTGTTTAGATATTCTTCTTCCGTATTGATCGCATTATGATTTCTTCATATCAATGTTTCGAACCAACTAATGTGGTTCATCATCAAGATAAAATAATTTTGCATGTTTTAAATAATTCAATAAATAATATTAAATTAAATGATGCTAAATATATTTTATGAGTTTTATTTTTGTACTTAAATTATTGTTTTTAAATTAATTATAAAAAAAATTAAGTCAAAGGATACTACACTTCACTCAATTTTCTTGAAAATGATTTTCATATTCAACATTAATTAACCACATGTATCTCATCCTTTGCAATACTCTTTCCACCATTTAAATTGATGATATTATTCTACCTTTTTATTTTCAATGTTATTATGTTTACTAAGTAACTCTATGCAATTATAAGATTTAATGTTTGTTGAATTTAATTTTAATTCAACATAGTTTAGCATTGATTTAGAGTGAGTTTTATTTTTATTAATATCATTTTAATTAATACTAATTGAATATGTTCCTCTCATAAAAATATATTATAATTGGTAATATCACTTGTATAACACTCACTCCCCTCAAAACTTTACAAGCGTATGTGATGTACATTCTCAACTCTTAAGGTCGTTTTATGGAGGTGTTGGGTATTCATTTTTTCTCTTATTTTAACCATTTCAAGCTTATTTTTTGAGGCCATTGTCATTTTTTTCTCATCGATATCTTTCCAACAATATAAATTTTGTGAAATTATGAGCTCTATAAATAAATTTAAGGCCCTCATAAATTTCATTGTTTAGGTCACGTCAACATACCATACCATGTTGGGGAATACTCTTGGAAGAAAATTGTGTGAACTTCTTAAAACATCTGACATTTCATACAAACAGTTCACCCATCATTAGTGATGTTGAATGGATCATAATATTGTTTGTCATCCGTCTTGATGCTTTTAGAATGGAAAAAGTGGATGAATCAACTTACAAGGCCATTTTTACAGCAGGAACTAGTTTGGAAAATCAGGGTCTAAAATATTTCAGCAGAATTTTGAGGTATCAAATGACATTTTTTAGGGTTAAAAATTTTTCGCTATGGTGAAATAATATTTTTTCATATTCTACACACAAATACCTTTCCAATGAAACAAGAACTGCCTCAATCAGAGTTCATATGCAAAATGTATGCCACTTAGAAGTTGACCTTCCTGTTTTCACCACCATAATTTGCGAAGATCCCATGCCATCCCCCATTATTCATGGGAAAGTTGATAGCCACATTATTATGATGAAGAAGAATCTAGAATATTCCATCTTGTAACTCTAGTTAAGAGTTGAGGTAGTCAGACCTAACCACTGGTATGTTATCAGGTTGTGTTACAACCGGGCCACTAGGAGGAAAAATGGTTCTATTCTTTTTGAATCCATTTGTTGTTAATTTTTCTTAGGGATATATTTTTCTTTTCTTTGATGATTTAATTTCATTATTTCCTTATTAAATTCACACCACAACATAATAACATTATTCATATTTACATCATTATTCAACAACATATGCAACTGTATAGAAAGAACAATTTCATCATCAATGCAAGGGAACATAAAGGAAAAATAAAAGAAATCATTCACACATAGAGACAACAGGATTGGTTGGAGACCAGAGAAAAAATCACTACTGGGAAAACCCTTTCAAATTATTCTTCTTCTTATTAGATTGTCATTGAATGCTTCAACAAAGAGAGAGTACAATAATCCATATCTTCAACCATAATCCTATCCAATAATATTGGCTAAACAACATTCATGAGATGAACCCAACAATGATAATAATAAAAAACTTGCTTCAAAATCCTGTGATCAACTATTACTGCCTACGGTTAACTGTCGAATCTTGTGGTCAATGAGCGAAATCTGTGGTCAACTAAAAAATCAAACCCTAGGTCCCAACTGCACAGATGATGCGATGTGTGTGCGTCTGAAACTCTTCAACTGCACATATGAGCCCCCGTGCCTGGGGTTGTCATCGAAAATTGCTTGTGTCATGCCTGCAGTCAGAAACCAAAACCCTAGCACATGTGTGCGCTTTGTACCCTGCAACCTCGGACCTAAGAAAGCGAACTTCTACGAACCATCTGAGACATGTGTGAGCCAAACCAAAGAAAGAAGAATAGAAGAAATGCTTCATGATGATATCCAAATTAGGGTCACTTGACTTGTATTCATAGCCATACATGGGTGTCCAATTTATCTTTTGGGCTGACCTGATCAAATATTCACATGTGGACTTTAATTCAAAAATACACTTTCCCTTCTCCAAATTGAGCACTTTAATAGTCAAAATTGGTCCTCTTGGAAAGAGAAAACTCATCCAATGATTGGAATTTGTTAGTGAGTTGCTAAAAATTAACATTCCATCTCAGCCAGGGATAAATTCCAATCCTATCCTCATATCATGAGCCATCTCAATAATCTCTTCATCAAGTTTCGTCACTGCTCATCTCAGTTCATATTTTCTTATCCCTGCTCATCTCTTTCTTGTCTTTGCTCATATGCTAAAAATTATTGAATCTAAAAGAAGAAGAATTTGACATTGGATGGGAGCTCAATCTACTACCCTCTATCCATCAGGGAGCCACTGCTACCAACCAAAACCATTGCTAGTAGGGAGCCCAATGCCACATCCCAGGAAACTCTACTAGTGAGAAGCCAGTGCTATGACCCAAGAAACCTCTACTAGCAGGGAGCCAATGCTATAACCTGAGAAATATCTGCCAATGGAGAGCGAATGATACAACTTGGGAAACTCTTCCAGCGGGGAGCCAATGCTACAACCTAGTAAACACTGTTAGCAGGGAGCTAATGCTACGATTTGGGAAACCTCTACCAATTGGGAGCCAATTCTACACCCTGAGAAAGTCTACTAGCAGGGAGCTGATACTACAAACGAAGAAACCTCTACCAATGGGCAACCAATGCTACAACCCAGGAAACCTCTACAGGGGGGAGCTAATGCTACAATCCAAGAAACTATGGTAGCGAGGAGACTCTGCTGCAACTTGGAAAACTACGATGATCTTCCAAACATGACCCTTAAGGGTCAGTGGTATAACACCTACATCTCTAACTTGAGTGGGATTCCACTTACCATAAATAGTAAGGATAATGCCTAACTCAAGCAGCCAACACCAATTGGCTAGATGGGTGGGAAAGACATATATCAAATGGGGTATTCTATGCATAGACCAAGATAGGGGAGCAACATCTTTGACCCTATGGGTGACAGATAGCGGCGATACCCTATTTTCTAGAGATCCATCAACCCCAGGAGATATACATCTCAATTCCTCACCTTGGGAGCTTAGACATGGGGGAAGATCTAGCTCAGTGTTCTCGATCATTCCTACTCTCTATAGATCAAAAACATATCATCGTGCTCATATCTAGTGCCTTCTTAATCATCATTTCATAGTAAAATCAAATATTATATCAAAAATATATATATAATAAAAAAGATACTTTATTCATCCTCCCTCTGGCGGAGGCAACAACCACAAGCCTAAGCTTGTCTCATACAACAACACCATCTCAAACGTTGTCCCAACTATGTACATGATTATTTTCTAGTCGAATTCCACTTTTGTTATCGCGATATATCCATTAGGAGAATTTTGAGGTCTAAAATGGGCCTCCTAAGGAAATTATAAAATAATAGCGGAAATAATAAAATAATATTACATTACATCATCAAATTTTAGAGGGAAAAAAGAAAAAAATATTTTTTCAATTTATCTCCCTATGGGTTTACTCAAATTTTGAGCGGCAATACTCATTGGATGTAGAATTTGATTTCTCATCCAAGGAGTACCCATTTTCCATACTTTTGGTGATCCTTGCTACACAAAAAATGAGAAATACATGAAAAACATGATTGTAATCATGTTTTTTTCATGTATTTCTCATTTTGTTTATGTAGCAGGGTCCATCGAAAGTATGCAACATGGGTTCTCATTGGATGAGGAATTAATTTTTTCATCCAACGAGTACTCCTACTCAAAATTTGAGTATCACCTTAGGGAGATAAGTTGAAAATACAAGTTGAAAAAGTAGTTTTATTATTTTATTATTTTTTAATCTTTTAACTTTTTTACTCAAAAAATGGTGAATCATCCCCAATGGTTGAAATCATCATCTTGAATCCTATTGGTTCTTATAAAGTTAATTTGGTTCTACATTTTTCTTAGGAGGCCCATTTTAGACCTCAAAATTCCCCTAATGATTGTCATATCCAGAACCTACTTAAACAACTCTCCAAGGAGACATTTTAACCAAACTGCCCCATAGCTTACCATGATAGAAATAATGTACTCAACCTCAGTCATGCTTAAGATACGAACTTCTCATTCAAAATATCATGTCAAATCTCATACTAAGGCAACACTCATATGTGCTCATCTTATAAAAAATGATCCTAAATAACATAAACACATCTATGTAGCCACATATCAAAGGAAGAATATTTCATCTCGAACTTAGTGGGTAACTCCCTCTTACACTTGATCATCAGTGGCTCACTACTTGTCAAGAATATATCATCAAAATAAAAATCCAAAATCAAATTCATACCTTGGACCAACTTAGAGGAATGGATCGAAACTACTTCCAAACTTCAATAGTTTTTTATCCATACAATCCGTTCTTAGAAAATTCCCTACTCATAGAATCCTTCCATCATTTGCTTCATGACTGTAAGTCTATCATACTCCAGATGCACTATTGATCTCATGCATAAGGCTTCAATTTTGTGACCTACAGGCATAACCACACCCATAGGATTTATTTTGTGCATTTGGAGGCCTATAACCGCAATGATGAGCTTGCTTCCATGTGGTTGGGGCTTAGACGAGGAGAAACCTTCTCTACTTAAATAAGAAATTGCCAATATATCTTCAGTCAACATAAGATGGTTATTTATGACAATAATCCTTCCTTCAACAATCAAGTAATAGGTGATAAAATCTCATGAAGTGTTTCTACCTTTGAATGAGAAGCCTCTTCAATCATCACTATCAACATGTGTATCATAATAATGTCAGGCTACAACAAAATTGTTAGATCAAAAACTATATGAGGTTCACAGATATATATCCGGTAATAGGTCATCATTATATCAAACATTTGTCAAGGGTTAGTTTCATATAAGAGTAGCTTCATACTTCAAAGATCATAATAATCAAGTCAGGGTTTCCAATTCTACCACATGTTAGATTTACTAATCTTTGCCAATATCAACAAAAGAATCAATCTTATTGTTGCACTTTTATCATGCTTATCTTAAATATTAACAACATCCTCAAGCTACCATATATCAAAAACAATATGCTATCATTCTTTATGAAATCCATCATGTCTAAAATGAAAATATCAAGAGCACCAATATATATCATATGTACCATAAATCAAACTTAATTTCATATTCTTGTCATAACCCAGGGCTTAATTTTCCATCCAATATTAAAACTTACATACTTTGTATAATTCATGTACCTTTGTAGTTGGTAACATAATTGTAGCTCTTCTCTTACTACACTAGCTATCTTTTCTTGCACCTCAAAAGATCCTCAAAAAAGGATCCACTTATCACATCTTATCAGGAGGTTATAAGTAACGACATACTCAAAAATTCATGCAGGAAGCAATAATCAAATCAATAATCATATACAATAATAGAATCACAAAGAGGTAACATAAATCTAAAAGGTACTTATCTTTAATGAGAGGAGATCAATTCCCTCTTGAACTAGCCTTCAAGAGTCCTTACTATCCATTATCCATATTTCCACTGACTTCATCAACAACACAAGCTTAGACCATCTTCACACTCATTCTGTTTCAAGATTGCAAAACTCAAGCCATCATTTTATTCTAGGGTTTCTTCCAAACCATAACCTCATGCCACCCATCAAACCCTAATAATCAGATTTCAAAGGGTTTCCTTCAAACCTTAGTACTATTTTAGGTCTCCTCCATCTTCTCTTGCTTCCATGAAAGGTGTCTCCAAAGGGGTGATATTTAATGAATTTTCTTCAGCCTAGCTAAGATACCATGTTAATTTTTCTTAGGGCTATATTGTTCTTTGCTTGATAATTTCATTTCATTATTTCCTTATTAAATTCACCCCACAACATCGTAAGATTATTCAAATTTACATAATTATTCAACAACAATAACAATATCATCATCAATGCAATGAAACATAAAGCAATAATAGAAGAGAAGAATTCACACATAGAGACACTTGGATTGGTTGGAGATCAAGGAAAAAACCACTATGAGGAAAACCCTTTCAAATTCATCTTCTTATTATATTTTCATTGAATTATTCAGCAAAGAGAAAGTACAATAATCCATATCTTAAATCATAATCCTATCCAAAAATATTAGATAAAAAACATTCATGAGATGAACCCAACACTGCTAATAAACAAAACCTTGCTTCAGAAACATGTGATTGACTGTCACTCTCTGCAGTCAACTACTGAACCTTGCGGTAAATCAGCGAAATCTGAGGTCAATTGAAAAATCAAACCCTAGGTCCTATTGTCACTACTACAACGCCCTCCAACATTTTGGCCTACACTCAATTTCAGAGCCTTCCTTAGTCTTGTACATTGTCATCGCAAACATTGAAACTCATTCCATGTGTTTTCTTAAGGTCTTTTGGTCCCTTTTAAAGATAGGAAAAATGTCGTATTTTCACATGCTAGATGTCACACAATTTGATAAAGTTTGTTATGGTGGTTTCAATGGGATAAATTTTTGTAAATGAGTTAATATAACCATGTAAACATCTGGCACACTCATTTCCAATGTTTTAAGCACTGTCGCACAAGTGTTGTCATGGTCGTCGCAAAGTGTATTTTTAGTGTCACACTTGTTGTACGTTTTTGTAAAGATGCCGCACTAAGGGAAATTCATTTTTCATGTGTCGTGGATGATCTATGTTGTTGGGTAATCAAGTATTCTAAGCATGTGATCACGGTCAGAGTCTTATCACTATTCACATCAGCCTCACCGATCTTGCACTTAGCCATTTTTCGAAAAGATTCCTGACCAAGCAACCTAGCCTCTTAGGGGCCTCACTGAATTGTGCATTATGTAGTCTTACTCCTCTAGTTGTGACCTTGCCTCTTAACACTGTGGAATGTGTAGCTACTTCCTCCCAGGACTGCTACACTGGGAAGTTCTAGTGCTCAAGCCTCGAACTTGGCTCCCATAATTGTGCAATCCATCTGCCTAGCATGGCCTCAACTACACATTGCACAATATCTAGCCTCAAGCTCATCCCTTGAACCCCTGAGCTGCATAATGTCGCAATGGACTGGCCTCCTCTATCTCCTAGAACTGCGCAATATATTTATCTAGTCCTCATCCCCTCAACCTATCACATTTACCTCTAGAATTTTGTAGTTTTCTTCCTCATCCCAACCTAGACTGCACATTACATAGTCTCAAGGCTCAAAGTTCACCTTTGGCTACTTGAACTGCACAATCACTGAGTCCTTCTCCCAGAAGTTTTGGCTCATCCAATGGATCAATATGCACTATATTAGAGTAGGCGTTTTCATATTGATGTCGTCTCATCATGAGTGAATTACAAATACAACTACCTTATTATACCATGGCAAGATGATGAAGAAGGATAAGAAGAAGGGAAACATGTTGAAGACATATTTGTAGCTAAGTATGCGAGCTGATCACCGAGAGAAAGAAAATGGACACCAATTTACAATCACAACTCAAGACGATAGATCATTGAAGATTCCTTATCACCAAGCCATGCAGAGGTGGAAAGAAAAGCATCCTCAAGAAAACATTCAACACACATCAACAACAATGGCTTGACCTTTACACATCATCAAGCAGTCCATGTTAGTAGTGCCATGTCATGTCATGAGTTGTCATATAATGCAAAATTATGGTGGATTATGTAATTCATGTTTTGTAAATGTATTGTTAAGTCAAATTCCAAAGAACATGTATGAAATATGAAGAATCATGTAAAGTTGAAAATTCATTGGAAGTCAAAGAGTCATGAGGGCAGTCAAAGAGTCACAAGGAAGGTGAAGCATCATCTCCTCATTCTTAAATATACATCCTCATTGTAAGAGCAAGGGAATTTTCACCTTGGATCCTCCTGCAAAGCATTAGAGAGAGAAGCTAGTTATTTTGAGTAGCAAGGAGTGGCTCCAATGCTCCACTATTGGAGCTAGTGGTGTTCATTGTATACATGTGTCTTGGAAATTTTACTTAAGATAAGAAGCCTTATGGCCAACACATTCTTCATAAATGGATTATAAATATTTGTAAGACTGTTATGTGAATGTTTGTAATTCATGTTTTCTTTCATCTGTGCTAAAGTATTTGAACTATTTCATTTATTTTGGTACTTATCATATTGAGAATGTTGTAATTGTATCATTGACGCATCCTCGTGGACTATTTTGTTGGATATTAGATAGACCTTTCTTGTTATGTTGGTTGTAATGACCATCACATCTATGTGGACTATTCTGCTCAATGTTGTACGAATTATTCTTGTTTATGTGTGTATCTACTAGGGTGGCACTACTACCTCTCTCTTAGAGGCTCACTTCTCCTCCCCTCCACAATGAAATAACTTTGACACACATATGACCTAACACTCACTAGGCACACACCCTTGCTTTTTGAAGGCACATTTGTGTTCCTCTCTCTTGTTGACAATTAGAGCTAAGGCATATCTTTAAGATAACTAGAAACTGAGCCATATTCAAGATCGGGCTCCTATCCCAAATGGTGTGACATATAATTGGGACCACATATCGGGGAGACCCCTTGAATGTCGGTGGGTCCAGCACTGTCATCATGTCCCAACTACACAGATGATGCAATGTGTGTGCGGCTAAAACCCTCCAAGCACATGCATGAGCCTACATGCCTACATTGTGACTAAAAACTTCTTGTGTCATGCCTAGTGTGGGAAACCAAAACCCTAGCACACGTGTGAGCTTTGAACCTTGCAATATTAGACCTGAGTGAGAAAACTTCTAGGAACCATCTCAGACATGTGTGAGCCAAACCAAAGAAAGAATAATAAAAGAAATGCTTCACGATGATCTCCAAATGAGGGTCGCTTGACTTACATCTATAACCATCCATGGGTGTCTAATTTATCTTTTGGGCTGACTTGATTAAATATGAACATGTGGGCTTTAATTCAAAAATACACTTTCACTTATCCAAATTGAGTGCTTCAATAGTCAAAATTGGTCCTCTCGGAAAGAGGAATCTTGTCCCATAATTGGAATTTATCATCGAACTACCAAAAATTAACATTTGTTCCATATATGAGAAAACGTAGTTGATAGGGATAGGAAATAAAGCACGTAGAGAGTATTTGTGCACTATAGTAAACCATAGGCCACAAGACATACTTCTTTGTACTTGCTACCATTTCTATTTATAGAAAGAGAGAAAAGTGGTGTCATCTTCCAACAAGGTTTTCTCTTGAAATGGTTTCTCAGGTCATATCTTATGTCAAATCGTGGTTTGTGAGTTTTTATTTTTCCATTCTCTATTTTATGCATAATTTTAATTTGCATGCATACATAATTAACATTATTCTACATATCTAGAAATATCAGAAGAGATGTAATACCCTAATAGTGTAGATTTAGGATTTTTTAAATATATTTTTATCAAATACATTGTGAAGAACTTTCCAATGGAATATCCATGGTAGTTTACAAATAATATTGGTATTAGAGAAAGATTCTTTGGGTTTATTGTGGATATTTGTAGGGGATCTAGATTAGCTAAGCCATAATTCATAAAACCATAGTTATGGCCAAAAAATCTGTGAATAACACTCATATTCCTATAAAGGAGAGGTTTTCATGGCTGGAAGCACAAGTCACAAATATAAATTGTGATGTAAATATCCTCATGTCATCCCTAGGGAATAAGATTGGGCTATTAGAGAAGATGGGGATTTAATGTAGAGGACAAATCAGAGAGGAATTCAAGAAATCATAAAGAAATAAAGAATCGGTTGAAGAAAGGACCTGAAATATAAACAAACCAATTCAAGTGTCATGAATCATTCACATCCCCTGATCAAAATGGAAGAAAAGGTCGATATCAAGCTATAGAAAGGTGATATTGATGTTGTTAAGCTAAATCACTAGTTTCAGCAATTAGAAGTGTATTTTTTTGTTTGTCATGTTGAGGTAAAACAAAATATTTCATTTGTGCGGCTGAAATCAAAGGGTCATGCCATGACATGGTGTAAGCCACACAAAGACCTTGAGGTTGGAGGGAGATCGTCCAGTGACTAAGTGGGAGGAATTTGAAGCCCTCATAAAATCATAATTTTACCCTATTGGGTATGTAGAGGGCCAGTGAATCGGGTGGCACTACTTCAGGTAGAAGTCATGATAGAGCATATAAGAAGACACCACATAGTTTAGAAAGATGACCATAATGCTAGGTATCTCCCCAAAGAACAAATATGTACTTATAAAGTATTTGAGGTGTCCACATAGCTATCTATGGAAGTAAGTGATGATACTCAAGCCCAGATTGGTGGGTGAGGCTTGTGTAGAGGAATAATACCTAAAGAACATGGGCCTAAAGAAAGGGAAATCAAGCGGATTGAAGTAAAATGAGCAACATGACACTTCTAAGGAGGGGAATAAGAAGTGGAAAGAGGGAAACGATAAAAGGAGGACAATAGCCACAACACACCAAAAGAAAGATCTTAACAATCATTGCAACCACTACAATATTGATGGCCATAAAGAGGAGAATTGATGGAATTTGCATCTAGATCTTAACCCAAAGAACAAAAAGAAATACAATAAGAAGAAGAATCTCATGGCCACCGATTCATGCAACCAGGATGAAAGCAGCTCAGATGTGGATGAGAAGATTGTTTGTACGTCAATGCAGAAGAAGGTGAATATGACTAGCCTTCAACAATAGGAAGAGAAAGAAATAACCAAACCCTTCCACATAAAGATATAGGTCAAAAATACAAATAATGATGCTATGTTTGACTCAGGATCGCAAATGATATTTGCAATAGAGCTAGTCACCAAATTGGGATTGGAATTTCATGATCATTTGAGCGCATATCCATTGGGATGGGTAAATAAGGATGTAGAGTTGAAGGTAACAAAACAATGCAAAATTAGATTTTCCATCAATGTTGATTTTGTTGATGAAGTAGAACTAGATGTAGTTCCCCTTTATGTATGTGGATTCATGTTTGCAAGTCCCTACATGTACATGCAATATGCAATATTTATGTGGAGAACCAACCAATACTAGTTTTTCAAGGATGGAAATCATTCACCATCAACGTGCACAACGGAAAGTCAAAAAATTTGTGCCAATCAAGCCAAGAAATTGATTAGTTATAGAAATAAGTATGTTTTTTAATTTTAAGAGAAAATCAATTTGTAGAAGAGACTGTAAGATGAAAGGCATCCTTGGAGGGGTGTACTAAGAAATAGAAACAACAACTGAAAGAGTTGCTACATACATACAAGGATGTGTTTTGGAAGCCTAAAGGGTTACCATCAAAGAGGGAAGTGGAGCACAAGATCTAGTTATTGCTGAAATATCCATTTCTAAACATTTGGATGTACAAGCATGATATTATAGAAGCAAGTGATGTGAAGAAACAATTATAGAAACTACTAGAACAGGGTGTGATTTGACTAAATACATCACCATGTGGGTAACCCATTATCATTTTTCCAAAGAAGGATGTGACTTGGAAGATGTGTATTGATTATAGGGCATTAAACAAAATCACACTTAAGGATAGGTACCCCTATCCAAGATAGATGATTTATTGGATCAATTGCAATAAGAGAAATACTTCAAAAAGTTTCACTTAAAGTTTGGATATCACCAGGTTCGAGCCAAAGAAGAAGATACCTGGAAAACCACCTTTAAAACCAGGAAAGGTTTTCATGAATCGTTAGTAATTCCATTTGGCCTATGTAATGCATTGGAAACATTTATGAGGTTAATGAATGATATATTATGACGCCCTTTTATTGATTCATTTTTATTCTCTATTGGGATGATAGATTGGTATACAGTGCTACTTAGGAGGAGAACATCACACTTTTGACACACGTATTGGAGACATTAAAGAAGCAATAGTTTCTAACAAATATCAAGAAGTGTGAATTTGCACATCAATTTTGTTGTGTTTGCAGTATGTGATATGTGGAGGAGAGTTGAAGATAGATCCTACCAAGATAAACATCATCATGAAATGGCTAGTGCCTACTACTGTTTATGAAGTTAGGAGTTTCATTGAGGAAGCATAGTAACTAAGGAAATTTATAGCCTCATCTTAAGTGGTGGTAGTGCCACTCCATGCTATAATAGCAAGTGGAAAGAGTTTCCAATGGGGAAATGGTTAGTAGAGGGCCTTTGAGGAGATAAAGAAGAAGATCAGTCTAACACCATTTCTGGCATTACTAAACTTTCAACAGCCCTTTGAAGTGGAGACAAATGTGACTGGGTATGCTATGGGAGTGGTCTTCATATAGGGAAGAAGGCATGTATGCTACCATTTTGAATTATTTCATGGGGAAGATCTTAACTACCCTACCTAGGACAAGGAGCTCTATGCCCTAGCGCAAGTTGTGAAGAAGTGAAAGCACTATTTGATGGGAAAAGAGATAGTAATCCACACATATCACCAATGACTATAATACCTACAAGCTTAGAGTAAGCTACAATAGACCAAACATTACAAGTGGATGAAGTCTCTACAAAAGAGTCATTTTAGTGATCAAGTGAAAGAAGGGCAACACAAACAAGTTGGTCGACATGATTTTAAGGCCAACCACATGAAATATCACAGCTTTAGGAACTTTGGTGCACATGGAGCCATTCATCCATGATGCATATAGAGAGACAGAGGATGAGGACTTCGAGGAGGTGTTTTAGAATTTGCAAAACCATATTCATGTGTATGATGGTGACAACACGGTTGACTACCATCTCTAGGATGGGTTACTCTATAGGTTGGATATGTTATGTGTTCCTAAAGGTGATCATTTGAAATTGATCATAGAGGCTCACACCTCCAAGGTTGTAGGGCACTTTGGTGTAGGGAAGATAGTGGCTAACTTTTAGGGGTATGTGTATTGGCACAAGATGCAAGAACATGTAGCTGGGTTCATAAGAGGATGCATGCTTTGTTGTATCAACAAGCCTAGTAACATGAAACAAGGTCTATATCATCCCTTAACTATACCCACTCATCCTTGGGATATAATTTCCATGGACTTTGTGGGAGGTTTACAAACAACCAAGAAGGGAAACGACTACCTGTTTGTGGTAGTTAACAGGTTCAACAAGATGTGTTTTGATTACATATAAGAAGACCATCATTGGGAAATAAGCAACAAACTTGTTATTTGGACAAGTATGGGTGCACTTTGAAATACCAAGGAGCATTGTTTCATACATGGACACAAAATTTCTTAGTGCATTTTTTTACTACATTGTGGGAGAAGATGGACACGAAGTTGGATAGGTCTACAACATTCCATCCTTAAACATGTGGGAAAGCAGAAGTAGTCAACATGACTTTGGTGAAAATTTTGATGGGTTATAATAAGAAGCATCCAAAGACTTGGGATAAAAATATGGTATATATACAACACTCTTATAACAAATAAGTCTACACTTCTACTAGTAGGTTCCCATTTGAAACTTGTGGATATTTGTCACCTTCACCTTTGAATATTACATATGGGCGTCAAGGAGTGAGGGAGGATACTATAGGGGATTCCTTAAGGGTTGTAAAAATTATTGAGAAGATAAGGCAGATCCATATATAGGTACATGATACACCACAAAATTCATAGGAAAAATACCAGGTCATGCATCATCAACACAGAACAAATAAGCTATTCAAGGTGGGACACAAAGTATGCTTACAGTTGAACAAGGAGAGGCTACAAGGTCCTGGTAAGAAAATATAGGCTCTACGCTATGGCCACTCTGAGATACTAGAAAAGGTGGGAGATAATTACTACAGACTCAATCTACCCCCATACATGCACATTTACTCAGTCGTGAATGTGGAGAATCTAAAACTATGATGAGCCTTCCATGCTAGATCAAGCAGAGGAACAAGCCCTACCGTCTATGGATGATTTTGCACCATATTCTTAGGAAGAGTTGAAAGAAGATAATTTTTTTTTAGAAAAGGTCCAGTAGTACAAGATAGGTTCAACATGACCTTTGCAGATTAGGTTGAAAAGATAACTTTTAGGAAAATATAAATGGTACACCCGAGAGAAGGTGGAAGAAAAATTTCCTCACCTCATTTAGTAGAATATTTTGGGAACTATAAGCCTCTAAAAATGGGGATTTGTGATCCATAATGGATTTTTATATTGTTTTTCACCCATATCGATGTTTTTAGAGTGGAAAACATTGAGGAATTAACTCACAAGACTATTTTTAACTAGTGTGACCTAGTTTGGAAAATCAAGATCTGAAACCTTCCAAGAGTATTTTGAGGCATCAAATGACATTTTTTGGTAGTAATTTTTTTTTTTACTTATTTGTTGCACATTTTTTTTCATATTCTACACATAAATACCTTTCCAACGGTGCAAGAATCACCTCAATTAGAATCCGTATGCAAATGTTATCCCACTCAGAAGTTGACCTTCCTTTTTTCACCACCATCACTTGAGAGGATGCCATATTATCCCCCATTATTGGTGGAAAAGGGAATAGACATGTGATTATGATGAAGAAGACTCTTTAAGATTCCATATTATAACTTCGTCTAAGAGTTGAGGTAGTCAAACCTAAGCACCAGTAGGACATCAGGTTGTGTTATAACTGAACCATTAGGAGAAAAAGGGTTTCCCTTCTATTTGAGTGCATTTGTTCCATAGTTGATAAAAAATAGATTAGAGGGATGGGAGATACAACAAACAACGAGGATTTGTGCACTATAGTAACCTATGGGCCACAGGCCATACTTCTTTATACTCGAAACCATTTTCTATTCAGAGAAAGGGAGCATAGTGACCTCACCTTCTAGTTTTGTTTTTATCTCAAAAGGCTTTCCCTGATCATATTTTTTTGTTCTATATTTTCTACATAATTTTAATTTGCATGCATGTGAATTAAAAACAATATACAGATCTAGAAATCTAAAGAGAAATAAAACCACAATAGTGTATATTTTAGATTTTTTAAATATAGTTTTATCAAATTTTTTATGACGATTTGTCTAGTGGAATATCCATGATAGTTTATGGATCAATTAGGGGCATAAACCTAATGTGGGATAGAAGAGAGTTTGACAATAATTATATAGAAGGGAGGATTGAATACAAGAGAAATATGTAGGAGGGAATTTACTATTGAAGAATAATAGGAAAGGGAAAGAGAAAACCAAATTTATGGTGAAAATTAAAGCACGTTGGGGGTGGGGGAAGAGTTACAATAAGAATTACTTAATTTTTTTAAGGAGAGAAAATGTGCGGGGGAGGGGTAAGGTAAAGGGGATTTAATTGACATGAAAGAGAAAACTAAATAAAAATAATAAGGATAATTAATAAAGAAACATTAATAATTTATTAATTTAATTTAATTTAATTAAATTGTAATGGTTAGAGAGAATATAAGGTGTAGAGTAGATGGTGAGAGGGTGTTTTGCTAAGGCACTCTGTGATGTGAAGTTCACTAGTTTGAAACTTCATGGGCCAAAATATAGCAATGCCAAGGGCTAGTGTGGACTAGGTTAGGTGTGATCCCTAGATGATTTTGATAGCTTAGATTCCCCTAGGTCATGGATACTCAAGCCATAGGTTGGGTGTGCCTGTCATCTCAGGAATAAAATAATCTAGCAAACAATCTTTTTTTTGTAAAGGCTATAAAGGAAATGGAAATTTGGGGAAAAAATTAGGGTGAATTGATTTATAAAGAAGGGGTGTGGATAATTAAAGGAAGAAAGAGAAATAACGAGGTAGGGGAGAAGGTAAAGGAGTCAGGAAAGGAAGGGTACGATAGAAAGGGAGGTGGGGAAGGGGAATTAAAGGATATTTAAGATGGGATTTAAAATATATTTTAGATGATATTTAAAATGTCTCCTAGGTTGGCTTATGTAAGACTTCTCACATGAGCAAGGAGTTTCATAGACTCCTAGGCCAAGCATAGGGTCAAATTTGTTTGTAGTGAATCTAAAAAGTTGGCTTAGAGTTTTATGGGTTTTAGATAAGGATTTGATATTCCTTTTAGAGATGACTTTAGAGATGTGGTTAGTAATCCCTTGACACATGGAAAACACATGGTAGTCATGTTCCCATGTGTCACCATTACCTAGTTCCATGTCATATGATGCGGGGTAATATTACACCCATGGTTGGCACCATGTTGTGCCATGTTTGCAAGATAGACACAAGGGCTTCCAAGTCATATCTAGATATAGATATTTCAAATAGTCATTTTTATTAAAAAGATAAAATTTCAGATATCTAGAACACATACCATCTATAAGTTCCAATAAATCCTTTAAATTTAAAAGGTGGATGTGAATATCTAGAATCCACTTATTTAGAAAATCTCATAAACCCCATTTTTACTAAGGAATTTGATCTCCAAATTCTCATATCATCCACTTTTGAAGATTATACACATCGTATTCCACAGTAACTACCATCTGACCTCCACCTAAACATTATTAGGCCTTCGCACAACATCGCCATCGTGCCACCTAGGCACAATCAATGTGGGTCAAACTTCATCTCTTATAGATATTTGGAAAAAAAAAAATTTACAAAATCCCAAATTTCCATATTTCTAAATTGTTGAATTTTAAACACAACCATATGATCTAAGTCTAAAACAAATACTATACTAACTACTTGGAAAACAAGAAATAAGAGAGAATAAAAAAAAAAAATTGACTAATGAACTAATTTGAATTCACTAGTAGAAAATGGTGAAATTAGTGACTAGGTGACTAAAAACGTTAGTCACTACAACTTTTCCAAGTGAAATACTACCAAAAATTAGCAATATTAAGAGACCCAACTAAAAATGACTAACATAAATGACTATTTTAGTCACCAGATAAAATATACGACTAGATAATAAGTAATACTACTAAAAATGACTAACATAAATGACTAATTTAGTCTAGGAAAAAAAATATGACTACCTAACAAAAACTACAATAATATGAATTAATCGTTTATGTTAGTCATTTTAATTGCGCCACTTCAACAATCTAAACTTATAAGTCATAGGGGATTCAAAGGTTGTTTTAGATTGGATGAAGGGTTATACTTCATTGTACACTTCTTTATTTGTTCAAAGGATGATTAAAATTATGGAGCTTATTAGAATATTTAGGGTCATATCATTTGATCACATTCATAGGGAATCAAATTCAAAGGTTGACAAATTATCGAAACGGGGAGTGGGCCAACACCTCCTTTTGCAACACGACATAACCACCTATATATGTTGCAACAAACTTTCCAACATATTTGTTTGCACATATATTTCACATTTCTTCTTCGTCTTGCAAAGTGGTAGTGCTAAGGAGAAGGTATGAACTTTGATCAAAGAATGTTCACTTAGTACCACTACCAAATTTACTTCATGCAACTTGCATGATGATAAATGGATGACATTTGAACGTTACAAACATGTAAGTAGTCTACATTCAATTTTGTTGTCTTCATTGTCTTTAGTAATAATGACAAGTTTGAATATTTCCTTTATTTATCATTGCAAACACATAACTCTTTGTTGTCCCAAACATAGTTAATATTGTTGGTGTATGATCTCTTAATTGTGGAATGGTCTCTTGATGATGATAACGAACTTTCAATCTCCAATTGTCATGAATACAATAAATGAATGATCTAATGCTTTACTTGTATAGATAATTTCTGATTCATTTTCTATTTTTATTGTGCCATTGTATAAATTCTTCACTAGCATCTCATGCTATATGGTTAATGGAGAAAGCTTTATCTTTCATTTTTCAAGTATAATTTGGTTGCATGAATAAGCATAGTCATGTAATTAAAATCATTCAAAATTTGTTAACAATTCATGGTTTGTTTGACTATTAACACACTTATCCCTAGCCTTTTACTTTGAGAGTGAGTAGTGTTAAATCACTAGTCTTTGTTAAGGAACTTCCCTTCATTACTCATTGACCTAGCTTAACTCAATATTTAAGGATTCCCCCCTAGATAAGGATATCCTTCTTGTAGTCTAAAGTGTGAGAGAAGGCCACCAAGGGGACATTGGGTGGCTTGCTTGATGGTTAGGGTCAAGACTTTTTTTTTCTAGGAGAGTGTTTGAGTGAAGATACAATTTAGAAAATGCTTACAAGAAAATTAGTTTCCTTTAGTTCCATCACCTAAACTACTTCCAATAAAATCACGTGCTTTTAATAAAATCTAATTTTGATAAATAATTAATTCAATAAAATTAAAAAAATAAGATTATTATTACTATTTTTTTTTTGTATATGAGAGAATATAAAACTATAGCATGTTTGTACTTAAGGATTGATTCTATCTACTACCACAATTACCTCCAAGTGTACCCACATTGCCTCACACGTGGCAAACTAAGCTAATCGAAGTTTAAACCAATAACATCATAAGAAATGCCTTAACAACCGATTCTATCAACACCATGTGGCAAATTAAAAATAAATTTTAATATTAAAAAATATAGCCAATTTATTTTATTTGAAAACCAATTTTAACATCTAATTTGAGGAGACTCCGTAAAATAAAATTTAATGTGAAAAATGTTAAGCAAAATAAAGTTGTGGTAAATTATTAAAATAAAAATAAGTAAAATGAAATATAAAATTAATAATTCAATGATTAGGGGCTCATGTCCCAAGTGTCGTAAAATGCTCAAAAATGAAAGTTCTCAGAATTGGCTTGAATCTAAACGAAAGGATAGAGCTCATCCTCCCAAGTCTGGCACCAAAAATAGTTCGAAAAATGGTCGCCGTATGTGAAAGTTATGGCAAAAACAAAATCGCCCAATAACCCTTAATTTTTGAATTTAAAAAAAAAATTAAAAAAATAATATTTCATGGAATATTCCTTGGGAATATTCCATGGAATATTACTTTGAATGGGCCAATCAAAAGCTGCCACGTGGCAAGCCCGGAGGCCGCCATGTGGCTCAGGTGACGTAAGCAATGGGGGCGCATATCAAAATTATGGTGGGGTTGTGGATTGAACCTCCGACCTACCTTGCACGAAGCCAACACCTTACCGTTAGGCCATGGAGGCGGAGTTGTTAGAATGGCCGTGAAAAGAGTTTAAAAGGTTTAAATTTCAGGCGGCGGGAAATGAAGGGGGCCAGCCCCCATTCCATATGACTAAGTGCCCCGAACCAGGGCCATAACCAAACAGCTGGCACGGATTCCAAGGATAACCGCCGAGTTGTTCAATGTGGTCACATGCGGAAATTTCGGTCAGTTAAACTGCAGTTTCAGTTGGCGGATTATTTGGCGGAGCACCAAATTTGGCGGTCCCGCCATAATTGGCGGAACTTAACTAAAGTTAGCTGGAGTTGTTTTAGGGGAAACTGGTAGTTGGGAGTAAATGGCCATAAATTTTGCTAGGAAAGGCGGTTTTGGACGATTTTTTTTTGATTTTGGGTATTTTGGACGTTCTGAAGCCATTGACATAGGTCTTTCAGCCATCATAGGTCATTTACATAGGTTTTGGAGCCATGAAAGTTCTAGGAGCCACTAGGGCCCAATATTGAGAGAACTGTATCAGGTTGCAGGTATCCATTGGAGGTGAACCAGCAGTCAATCTTGAAGGATTCATGTGTCCTGAATCTGATTTTACAGTATATTTCACCTGTAGAGGCTTCTATTTAGCTGTAAATTCATTTTGAGCATTTAATTAAAACGAGGACTGACCCATTTGGGAGCCTTGGACCCAGCAGACGTAGCCTAGGAGGGGTGAACCGCTTCATCAACTTCTTTTTCATTTGTGGTTGATTTATTTTGCAGAACAAATTCATTTTAATGTGTTAAACATTAAAAGGAAATAATTCTGCTATGCTTGAATGGATCATGAAAGACTGAAAATTTCATTTGTTTCTTTACTACAAAACATGGGAATCTTTTAAACATGTTTACTACTGAATTAAATACCTTGCAAACCTTTTTCAAGTAGTTTCAAATTCAGATCAAGATGGTATCAGAGCTATGTTGTTGTTTCTTTGTATCAAAAGCAGTCAAATAAGCTATAGACAGAGCCTGAAACGAGCCAGGAAGCCTTCGAAATGCTCTTGTTATACAATTGCAAAGTAGATAAATCCTCTTACAGTCAATCTTTGGTGTAGTTGTCTTTTGATTGTTTTTGTGCAAAGATCTTCTAAATATCTTGCAAGTATTGATGCTTAGCAGGTTGAAACTTAAAAGAGGGGAAGGACAGTTGACTAGAGAATGGGAGAATCCTCAGTTAAGGAGGAAGGCCAGAGAGCCATCACCTTCACGTTCAATTTCACCCTCAAGAGTCTCAGCAGAAGCTTCAAGAATGTCTGAACATGAAGGATAAATTCCTCAAGAAATGGATCCAAGAGAAGAAGAAAGAGTTTTCAGAAAGGCTTTCTTGGACCTCACTGAAATGGTGAGGATATTGTACCAAGAAAGAAATGAGAATTTGGCTGGAGAAGGGTCCAAACATCCACTTGAAGGAGAGGGTTCTTCAGGAAGTAAGAAGGATGATGATCATTCTAAGAAAGGACATGGAGGTAATGGTGATCCACCACCCCCATCGTTACCTCCTTCCTCTTCATCCTCGTCTTCTTCTTCTGTGCATAAACATAGATCCTCTGGAAAAAGTCTTTTTTTGAAGCTTGATGTAAAATTCGAATTGCCTATGTTTAATGGTGAAGTGAATGCAGAAAAGCTTGACAACTGGATTAGGCAGTTGGAAGTTACTTGAGGATCCAAAATATGCATGATGATGCCACAAAGATTCAGTTGCCTTCTTTGAGAATGGATGGAGCAGCATTGGTCTGGTGGGAGGCCAAGACCAAAGAGGAGATCAAGAAATTTGGTAAGGTTACCTTAACATGGACTGAATCTCTGTTAGCCATTAAAAAACAATTTTATCCTCTTGCTCACATGCAGAAAGCCATTATGAACTGGCAAACTTTCAGACAACTTAAGGGTCAGAGTGTCCAAGACTACACCCAAGAATTTAGGGGAAGAGCTCTTTTGTTAGGGGTAGATTTACAGACCCAGGAAAACTTGCTGAAATATATTGGTGGCTTGCATAGCTACCTTAGACACACCATCTTGATGTTTAACCCTACTAGTCTGGATGAGGTTTGTGTCCAAGCTACGCATTTAGAGGCAAGGGGAAAAAACACATTTGAAGAGGGTAGAAACAAGCCTGCCAAGGGGAAAAACAAAGAGAAAACCTCCAAGGGAAAGGGCAAAAAGGATGCATCTATCAAACAAGAGAGTGAGAAAGTGATCTGTAAACACTATTCTAAACCAGGCCATGAGGAGAAAAACTATTGGAAATTACATCCTGAAAAAAGACCTCAATTTAACAAATCCAAAGGGAAACAGAAAACTGTTGCTACTACATCTACACCACAAGATTTAGGGGATGATTCAGGTGATGAAACCAAAATTACAGCCATGGGTTTGAAAAACTTGAAGGGAAAAGAAATGGAAATTCAAGCCAGCACTAGTACCTCAAACTATCATGTACAAGCTCCTAATGAGGAAGAAAGAATTGAACTGTTTCATGTGAGGGTGATTTCAAAACATACTAAGATTGACACACTTTTTGATAGTGGGTCACAAGCAAACCTCATATCAGAAGACTTGGTCAAGCAGCTTAAACTTGAGACCGTTCCACATCTGAAGCCATATCCACTTGGATGGATTTGCAAGGATGCAAATTTACAAGTTTCAAGAAAGTGCACATTGCGCTTTGCAATTACTGCACATTTTATTAACACAGTTGAACTTGATGTGGTACCTTTTGATATAGAAGGAATTGTTTTGGGAATTCCTTACTTGTTTGACAGGAAAGCTATCTTTCATCGCCATGAAAACAAATATCATCTTTTCAAAGATGGAAAGGAGTTCATTTTTAGAGCTCATCACAAGAAGAAAAATATAGCGATGGTGAATGCAGTACAGGTAAAAAGGCTGGTCAATTCAAGTAAGAATTTTGTTCTTCTTATGATTAAGCCCAAGGTTGATGTGAATCATAAGTCATTTGACAATTGTGATCCAAAACGTAAATCAGATATGTATGATGTAGTTGATGCATATCATGTGATATTTCAGGAGCCAACAGGTTTGCCTCCTAAGAGGGAGATTCAGCATGAAATCCATTTGCATCCAGATTTTCCTCTTCCAAACATAGGCATGTACCGCATGTCTATTATGGAGAATGCTGAAATAAAGAAGCAAATCAAGGACTTGTTGGACAAGGGTTTCATAAGGCCAGGTACTTCGCCATGTGGGTCACCGATTGTACTAATTCCAAAGAAAGATGGCACTTGGCGTATGTGTGTTTATTTCAGGGCCTTGAACAAAATAACGGTAAAGAATCGTTACCCACTCCCAAGGATAGATGATTTTCTAGACCAGCTGAAAGATGCTCGATATTTCACTAAGTTAGACTTGTGCAGTGGATATCATCAAGTAAGAATTGAAGAATATTTGGAAGACAACGTTTAAAACCAAACAAGGACTCTTTGAATGGCTGGTGATGCCATTTGGTTTGTGCAATGCACCTGCAACTTTCATGCGGGTAATGGATGATGTCTTGCGTCCTTTTCTTGATGATTTTGTTATTGTCCACTTAGATGACATCTTAATCTTCAGCAAGTCTAGAGAATATCATGTCATGCATGTTAGGAAAGTACTTGATGTTTTGAAGAAGAATCAATTATTTCTTAAAGTGTCAAAGTGTGAATTTGGAAAGACTTCTTTGGTTTATTTGGGACACATAGTAGGAGGAGGCACTTTGAGGACTGATCCTACTAAAATAGAGGCTATTGTGAATTGGCCTACTCCCAAATCCATAACAGAGGTAAGAAGTTTTTTGTGTGCAGCTCAATATTGGAGGAAGTTCATCTCTAACTTCTCTTCTATAGCAGCTCCTATGCATGCACTGACAAGTGTGAAGCATGCTTTCCAATGGGGAGGCAAGCAACAAAAAGCTTTCGAATCTTTGAAAGAGAAGATTAGTTCAGCTCCGGTCCTTGCATTACCAGATTTGAGATCGCCATTTGAGATACAAACTGATGCTAGTGATTATGCCATTGGTGCAGTTCTTCTACAACATGGTAACCCTATTGCTTTTCATTCTGAAACTTTTAATGGTGCTATTGTAAATTATCCTACGTATGATAAGGAGTTGTATGCGTTGGTACAAAGCGTCAAAAAGTGGAAACACTATTTGATGGGCAAAGAAACTATTATACATACCGAATATCAGCCCTTACAGTACTTGCAATCACAAAGCAAGTTACAACAGTCACGACACTTCAGATGGATGGGCTTCTTGCAACAGTTCCATTTGGTAATAAGGTACAAGAAAGGTACTCTGAATAAAGTTGCTGATATGCTTTCAAGGCCTATTATTGGTGCTGTTACTTTATTTAAGAATGATTCCATCGTACATGATATTTACATAGAACAGTATGCATCTGATGATGACTTTAAAGATGTGTATGCTAACTTGAGTAAAGGGAATCATGTAGAGGAAAATGACTATCACATGCATAACAATTTGCTGTTTCATTTGGGAAAGTTGTGTATACCA